>JBBPLU010000072.1:0-69214 GCA_038089935.1 Boletellus emodensis | reverse complement strand
AAGTGTATCTCAGGTGCGATCCACTTTCGTAACCCGCTGGCGATAGGTGGTCTGGTTGGCGTGCATTCTGACCATCACTCCAGGCTTTCGTCACGAGGGAACGCCCAAGGGTACTCCGCAAGGATCGGATATTGGGCCATCGTCCTCACCCGAACTTTTGTTGCAGGGAGCGAAGAGGTCATCAACGGCGTCAAGACTTACGTCGCTACCCCTGCAGGAGACTACACCGAGAGCAAGGTCCTCCTTCTCTTGCCTGATGTGTTTGGTATCGAGCTTGTGAACGCCCGAGTAGGTCATTGTTGTCCCATGTCGACACGGCTCCCATCGTTGATTGTGGTGGTGGATCATAGTTGCTTGCAGACGACTTTGCCAGCAAAGGGTTCAAGGTACGACAGCAGCCCATCCCGTGGCGGTGTCGGTAACCTCGATTTCCATTCACACGCAGGTCTATGCCATCGATTACCTTGGCGGGGACGCTCTTCCGCCCGACGCACTTGACGTGAGTACCAGCCTTGATTGACGAGTGATTTTACCCACGTCCTTTATCCATCGTGGACAGGTCCCCGGCGCGTTCGACTTTCCCGAGTGGCTCTCACGACATGGTCAAAGCGTCACCCGTCCATACATTGATAGCGTCATCGAGGGTCTCGAAGATCGAGGCGTGACGCAGTTTGCGGCGACGGGCTACTGCTTTGGTGGTGAGTTGACACAGCCACATTCGGCTAAGCGCTAAGGGATGTTTCTCCCTCGTCACAGGCCGCTACGTCTTTGATCTCGCGTTCGACAGGATCATCGACGTCGCTGTCGTCGCGCACCCTTCTCTCCTGAAAATCCCCAGAGACCTTGAGGTTGGGATCGTTTCCTGTTTATGAGCGCTGGCGGTGTTGTGTGCTCATTCGCACTCGCTTCTTTTCGACAGAGATTCAAGGGGACGGGCGTCCCTCTCTTGATCAACAGCTGCGAATTAGACGACACGTTCACCAGGGCGCATCAGAAGAGGGCGGATGAAATACTTGGTGGCGGTACCCGCAGCTCGGCACTGTATAGGAGGGTATACTTTTTAGGCTGCGAGCACGGTTTCGCTGTGCGTGGAGACCTGACCAATCCTGCTGTTAGGGCTGGCAAGGAGGGCGCATTCAAGGCGTCCGTCAAGTTCCTTGACGAGTTCTTCTAGACTCGTCGTTATAGTGTCTGTATGGTATCCGTGTATGATCATCGTGGATGAAGAGAATACAAAGTTTGGATCAGCAATACGTGCGTAGGTAATGAACGTGATCGCGCCGGCCTTTATGGCCTAGACTCAGCTTCTCCAGAGGCCATGTGGTCGTGGCGGCTCGTGGATTGGCCAGCCCCCGACCGCCCACGACACGCATACCCACAAGACATCGATCGAAATAGAAAGTTGCACTGCGAGTAGATATCCCCAGATCCCACATCCTGCACTCACCCCATGTATAATGTCTGGCAAGAGGTGAACGCCTCACAGGACAATAAACGCGGAAAAATAAATAAATAGAAAGTCGATAAATCATTACAGAAGTGCCAAGTACATGGTTCCTATCTAGAAGACAGCAAGCCGTGACCAATCTTTGGATGGTCTGGCTTGCATCGGTCAGTACGATAGATGTTCAGTAAAGGAATGAACATCACATCCGTGGAAGCGTTGTGAAAAGGCACGGCTGAAAGTGCAGAGTACGGTCTTTGCTTGGTCGTACACGTGCGGTCTCATCGCTCTGACCCACCCCGTTCGATCTGATGGGTCAATCTGCTTGACTGACATGTTCGAGCCATGTCTTGCATACATTCCGTAGGACGGCCTAGGTATGGTGCTTGCCCCGGGCATTTGCTGAGACCGTCTACACAACGCCCTATCCCGCCGATGGTATCACTTTTGTTGCCATGGTGCGTGGTGCGTTGTGGTCCTCGTCAGCTCGCGTCTCAACCGCGGTGTTCTTGTCCACCTTGGCTCGGCTTGGCGCTCGTCGCCGCCTACACGCTCGTGCATCACGTTCCGAATCCTGGTTGCCAGGGACGCCGTGCCATGGCTTCAAGTTGGACCTCGACGTTTGCGCGTGGGTTGGCCAGTTTTGCATGGCGTGTCTTGAACGACCATGTCCACGTGTCCGTGGCATGAACAACATGTGATTGCCTTGGGATCACACGGGATGACGCTGTGAGGGACATCAAGTTCGTGCGTCGGAGATCTCCCTACCCATGGTTGTGAAAACATTCTCACTGGCTGATCCTCGCAGCGGGATGGCACACAACGTGCGGAGACATCGGAGGAAGGGCTCACGCACGAGCTGATAGTGATCGTGAGAATGAAACTGTGCAGTTATTATGTAACATATTCTCACCACGAAGCGAAGTGCTACCCTTCTGTTCTATGCGGAAGCGATTGCTTTGGATCTGCAACCGCCACGGGACCGTGTTCAGCAAGCTGGCTTCATCCAACGGCGTCCCAGGTTTGCGCGCAGACAAGTGGGGCAAGGTTTGATTGGCATAGGCCCCGCTGCCGATTTGGAGCCGCCCGCAATCATCGCATCTGACAACACAAGATAACCGCATTTATAAGTGATGACTGATAAGAAGACCTTGCGAATGACGCGTCCCTCCGGTACGCGTGCTCATGGACGATGGACTGGGCAGCTGCCCAGAAGGGGACACACCGGTCGGCACAGTCATGGCAGAGGACGCGCAGGCAACGGGCAGTCATAGTGCGTATGACTAAAAGAAGCGGAGGGACACATATGGCGATGACGATTATTTGGCCCAAGACAGGCTATAAAAGCAAAGGGACCGCTCGGCTCAGCCCATACTTTGACATGTCTCTCTGCGACAAGTGTATCTCAGGTGCGACTCGCCAGCGATGGGGTCACTAGATCGATGTGTGATCTAATCCCCGTTCCAGGTGTTCGCCACGAGGGTACCCTCGAGGGTACGGGAATCGGTTGTCCTTCCGTCGCTCTCACTCAAGCTATCATCACAGGGAAAGAAGAGGTCATCAACGGTGTCAAGACCTACGTTGCAACCCCTTCCGGCAAGTACTCCGAGGACAAGGTCGTCCTCTACCTGCCAGACGTGTTTGGTATCGAGCTCGAGAACGCCCGGGTGCGTCGCCCTCACCGCATTGACTCCGTTCCCAGCGCTGAACTATGATGGCGGGTTTCAGTTGCTCTCAGACGACTTTGCTCGAAACGGGTTCAAGGCACGGCAGTGATCACATTCCCCGGTTGCGACCCCTTGACCCCCGCACACAGGTTTACGCCATCGATTACCTTGCCGGAGATCCCATCCCGCCTGAGGTGCTCGGCGTGAGTTGATGTGTATATGGGCGATCTGCGGCACGACGTTCTCATCGTTGGTGGGCAGCCCAACAGCACCTTCGACTTTCTCAAGTGGCTCTCGAAACACGGTCAAGACGTCACCCGCCCGTACATCGACAAAGTCATCGATGGTCTCAAGGCGCAAGGCGTGACGCAGTTCGGGGCAACGGGCTACTGCTTTGGTGGTGAGTCAAGGAAGCGGGCGAGGACGAACGTGCGTCGCTGGCTCAGAGGGACGCTGACCCGTCATAGGTCGCTATGTCTTTGACCTCGCATTCGACGGGGCCATCAAGGCCGCCGTCGTCGCACACCCTTCTCTTTTGAAAGTCCCCGAGGACCTCCAGGTCGGGCGAGCGACCCCACGCGGTGTTTTACGTATACTCATTTGCACTTGCTTTGACAGAAAATCAAGGAGTCGAGTGTGCCTCTCTTGATTAACAGTTGTGAGACGGACACCCAGTTCCCTCAGGATGCTCAGAGACAGGCGGATGACATCCTCGGCGGAGGTACCCAGGAGTCGGCACTGTACAAGAGGGAATACTATGCAGGGCTTGCGCACGGTTTCGCTGTCCGTGGAGACCTGTCCGATCCCGTGGCAAAGGCTGGAAAGGACGGCGCGTTCAAGGCATCCATCGCGTTCTTTAGGAAGCACTTGTAATCTCGGCGTTCTGATACTTGTATGATATCTGTGGGGGAAGAAATACATCGTTCAAATACACATAACTTCAGTGGTGGAAGAGCCTCAGAGACGTGTGGCAGAACACGATCCCGTGTTCATCCGCAGCCTTGATACACTCGGCATCCATCACGCTGCCGCTCGGCGCAGCAAGGTACTTCACACCACTCTTCTTCGCCCGATGGACGTTGTCGGGGAATGGGAAGAACGCGTCGCTAGAGCACGCCACATCGTCCAACTGACCCGCCCACACCTTGCGCTCCTCCTCGCTCAACGCTCCCGGGACGGTCTCAAACTGCGCTTCCCACTGTGCCTTTTCGCCGCCCTCGAGGATCTCCCCGCTCACGAACAGGTCAATCGCATTGGCTTTCTCGGCGCGCTTGACGCCGTGTTTGAACGGGAGCGCAAGGACGCGCGGGTGGTGGCGGAGCCACCACAGGTCCGCCTTGCCCCCTGCGAGTCGGGTGCAGTGGATGCGAGATTGTTGGCCCGCCCCCAGGCCGATAATGGCACCGTTCTTCGCGTACGCGACACTGTTGGACTGCGTGTACTTTAGCGCAAGCGTGGCGACGACCAGATCCGTCAACGCGTGCGACGGAAGCTGCGTAAAGTGTGTCCGTTAGCGCAGTAGAGGGAGGGGATGCTAGAGGGGAGACTTGCCTTCTTGTTTTCGGTGACGACGTTGGTAAAGAGAGTGTCGTCGATCTTGGCGTCGTTTCTGCGTTGCTGAAGGCTGATGCCGTACACTTGTCGCGTTTCGATTTCGGGAGGGGCGTATGTGGGGTCTATCTGCCCTTGGAATCAGCGCTCGTCGGAAGATGTGGATATGGGGATGGACGAGCAGGTCACCTCGAGGACGCAGTACTTGCCAGCCTTTTTCTTCTTCAACACGTCCAGTGCTTCGGGTGCATACCCTGGGGCAATCACACCGTCAGACACCTCTCGAGAGATGATCTTTGCGGTCGCAAGGTCGCATGGCGCTGACAATGCAATGAAATCACCAAACGAGGACATCCGGTCCGCACCTGCGCTACCCCAGTCAAATCGACGACGATAAACGTTCTTCCGTCGAGAGAACTAACCTCGTGCCCGAGCGTAGGCATATGCAAGTGGCGTCAGTGGCTCTTTCAGGTCCTCTACGCCATAGACCTGCTTTTCGATGTCGTTCAGTTCGATGCCCACCGCAGCACCGGCAGGGGAAACGTGTTTGAACGAAGCAGCCGCAGGGAGATTCAGCGCCTCTTGGAGCTCTCTGACCAACGCATACGAGTTGAGAGCGTCCAGGAGATTGATGTACCCGGGAGATCCACACAACACTGTTCATCGGCGACATCAGATGCAAAGCGGAGATAACGCGCGGGTCACGCACCCCTGAAGGGCAGTTCGCCCTCGGTTACGAACGCTTGCGCCGGTTTCTGATGCGGATTGGCGCCGTATCGTAACACTAGCCTCTGCAGCGGTGGACTCTCGGCAGACGAGCCGTATTGCTCCCTAAAGTAGCCGCTGATTGCGTCGTCGTACTTGGCGGTCATCTCGAACGCCTTGAGTGCGAGACGGTTCCGCAGCGCTTGGTCCACGTCGCCCTTGTTCCACGCTTGCAAGAACACGTCGTAGTCCGCCGGATCGGACAGCACGTACACCCGCCCGTGGTTCTTGGCCGCCGCTCGAAGCAGAGTGACCCCCCCGATATCGATCTCTTCGACGGCCTCTGCGAGCGTACAGCCAGGCTTGGAGATGGTGGCGGAAAACGGATAGAGGTTACAGACGACGATGGCGATCTTGGAGATGGACTGGTCCGCCAAGTCGCGCTCGTCGGACGGGATCGCGCGCGCGAGAATGCCTTGCGGGTGTGTGTCTCAGACATCGGCCGACCAAGGGTCGATCGGGGAAAAACGGTTACCTCCATGCACGGCGGGGTGGAGCGTCTTGACGCGCCCACCGAGCATCTCGGGTGCCTTAGTGATGCTGGAGACATCGCTGTAGAATGTGTGTCTAGATTGTACGTGGGGCAGACGGGAAGAGAGAAACGTACTCAATGTCGATGTTCGCCTCCCTGATTTTTTTCGCGGTGCCCCCAGAACCGATGAGTTGTACACCTGCCGCGCTGAGGCCCTGTGCCAGTTCGATCAGCCCAGTTTTATCGTAGACGGACAACAACGCTTTCGAAAACGGTCGGTGAGCTGATCCACGACGACATCAATGAACAATACCAGTTGGCTCGGGCATGGTTGGTGATCAAAAGTTGCGGTACCAGTGCGTACATATTATACAGGACATGATTTGAATAGATCTATAACGTTACCTTGCTCATCCTGGCCAATCAGTGATTCAAGCTACACTATACAATACAGTATCCCAAGAGTGTATCTCGACAGTGAACCAAACAAAAAGGAAAGCTCGCAGTGGAATCTGACTCGTCTCACCGACCCTGTACACCTGCCTGCGCAGCCTTTCCCTGCGCCACTGGCATTTGTGGATGCCCAGGTTGTATCCCTGGCGCCTGAGCACTAGGCACACGTCCCATTCCACTCGCCCCCCAAGTAGCATATGGAGCCCTCATAACCGAATAGTTATACATGGCGGGATACTGTGCCATCATTTGCTGGTCTACTGCCTGGCCCTGTACACCCGTGTTCTGTTGCTTCTGTGACATATGCATCGTAACTGGTTGATGCAGGTTTCCCGGTGTATTCATGGGTCGATGCGTAAAGTTGTACTGAGGTGTCATCGTAGGAAGATGGGCAGGCTGGTTCATTTGCGCTAACAGTTGACCCTGGGCTTGACTTTGAGCATGAGCATGAGCATGAGCTTGGGCTTGGGCTTGGGCTTGAGCATGAGCATGAGCATGAGCATGAGCATGGGCTTGAGCTTGAGCTTGAGCGTGAGCATGAGCTTGGGCCTGCGCCGCTTGGTTCATCATTAGTTGCTGATAATATATGTTCGGATGGGCTGGTTGCGTTTGAGGAGACGGTGCGGGGGCCTGTGGCGCTTGTTGAGGGTGAGGCTGGACGGCCGTTTGCTGAGGTGGTAGGGACGCCTGGGCTGGGTAACCTAGCTGGGGTGTCGAAGGTTTGGATTGAGCGGTCCCCGGTGCTACCTGAATGAACTGGACCCCGCCAGGATTCGCACGATGAGCAGGCGTGGGAAGTTGCGAACCGGCGGCGAGAGGGGAAGAATGTGGATGAGGAGCCTGTGAGGAGGGTGGACGGGGGGATTGGGTATAGCCACGCTGTGCAGGTGAACCGGCAGCTGTTGGTGTACTGGCAGGGTGTGGCTGATATGACGCATTCGCAGGAGCGGGTGAGCGTGTATGTACAGGAGGCGATCTTATAGGCTGCTGGGTCTGAAGCTGATTGACAACAGGATGAGGGGCGGGTGTCGCAGTTGACCGCAGGTTCTCGGGTGTATTTGGGTACGGACTTCCGACAGGTTCCTTTTTAACTTGTCTCGGCTTGGAAGGATTGGTAGGAGGCTGTGAAGTAGGACCAGATGCTTGTGTGACGGAGGTATGTGACGGTTGAGCGGGAGTTGATTGTGTGGTGGGCGCCG
The DNA here is from genome assembly GCA_038089935.1 of Boletellus emodensis. Classification (NCBI taxonomy): domain Eukaryota; kingdom Fungi; phylum Basidiomycota; class Agaricomycetes; order Boletales; family Boletaceae; genus Boletellus; species Boletellus emodensis. The sequence goes on along the minus strand of JBBPLU010000072.1, from coordinate 61,663 downwards.
GAGTTGAACGATTGGGAGGATTTGCTATCGCCTTTGCCAGCATCGCCTGAGCCTCTGCCTGGCGCTTTTCCTTCATCCGTTTCGCAACGTCCAATATTGAGTAGCTGACGCCACCAGTTCACCAGGTCGCTAAGAATTATTCAAGTAACCACATACCTCGGGACGTGTGAGCGGTTCAATCTTGGGTTCATGAATTGTATGATCTTAGCACGCCTTGCTTTCTCCGACTCATCCTCCTCCTGTGTAATTGCAGCAATCTTCCGTTTCAATGACACCGGAACAGACGGCGTGGAAACTCTGAGCGTGTGATTGGCAATGCGGGTTAGGTGAGGGTCAGGATCCAGGCAAAGAGGAGGTGATGTGTGCAGCTATAGGAGTAAATTAGTTTTGCGGAGGATAAACAGATGACACGTACCAATATTTGTGCCTCCACTTCGAGTACTTGGAGGTCCGTGAGCTTGAAACCAGTTCGTTGATTCATCAGACATAGATCCGCCCACAGGGTTTCGTCGTTGGGGTGAAGAATCACACGACTCTTCTCTGGTTTCTCTAGTGATGGATCCTTTGCTCTCTTTGGGCGATAGTCGAGAAGTTCAACCAACATGCAACCTGGGAACGAGAACCCCAGTTTGTCTTGAGCAAAATCATCCCATTGCTAAGGCAAACATACCATCGTAGAAAGGTACGCGGGCCAAATCGAATAGTTCGAGATTGTCCACTGGTATACGGTGTGCCCGTATGTCATCCAACAAGGACTAGTAGCAATGAATGCTGAGTGGCGAAGAAACACCGGACCAATCTCCACTCACCGCGACAGGGTTGTTGTAGAGAAACTTTGGGCCACTGTTAAGCGTCCAGTATTCTGGATAGAGGTGGATGGAGAAAGATGGGGGGTCAGATTCGTACTTGTCCAAAAGCTCTTCCGCAGAGCGCGTGATGTTGTAACCCGTCATGCCGGCGTCCAAGTCGTCGTCGTCGTCGTGTGCGCCAATCAAGGACGGTGTCTGGTTCGGGCTCTGAGAATGCAGCACGTCTGCAAGCTTCAAAAAGTGAGCAGTGGCCCCGATGCCAATGAACGAACGCCCGTCGGTGAACGCGTTAATTAACCTGGACAACGCAACGCCAGTAAGGCAGGATGTACATAGCCTTGATTACATAAGCGACAATGGCAGTGGTCAAACGCTTGTGGGAAAACAATACAACGGGCCCCGTGAGATCATGGAGGACCAGCTGAGAGAGGTCAGTCTCACGACACACATGTGCCGCAGCTCAGCTCTGATGGTTGTCGTAGTTGCTGCCGTTCATGATGGACAGGAACCCCTCTGTGCGTCAAATAGCCCTGTCCAACCTTCTTGGCCAGACCCCCGAAGGTTCTCCATATCGCAACATCTTTCTCCAAGGACTCCAGGGAGGGGGATTGCAGAAGCCTCAGGAAACAGATATAATCCGCGATCTGAAGATGCTTTGTCGAGATCAACTGGTTTGAGCCTCCACGTGCTGGTTGAAACATTTATATGACCTCCAATGATAGGCTATTGCGCACGACGCTTTTCGTGCTCTCGTGAATCTTTCAGATTCGCCACTTCTGGCCCCCTTTCTCTGCGAGTCATCTTTTCTCGTATTCCTAGCATCGTATATTTTGGTACGTCGTTCTCCTTATCCTCGACTTTGCAGATCCTCTTCATCATTAGCAGAATCCGGACGCAATTCTTGCAGATCTGGCATCAATGCTTTTATCAAACCTTACCAGCTCGTCTTCTGCATGTGCTGCCCTACTCTATTTGCAGATCCAGGTAGTCCCATTGATATCAGCTACCTCCCCTATTTCATACCATCCGGTGCAATCCAAGTCGGCCACGTGTTCTGCCCCTGTACCGTACCCTTCAGCAGAGCCGCAGCAAGTCTATGCCCTGCCACTTCTCGTCGAAGCGTTTTCTCAAGTACCATCGAGCTCTAATCCTGACTCGGAACGAATACGAAAAGGGGACCTTCATTTCCTATCTGGCGTGTTTGCCAATATTAGCGCAGTGAGTGGTCGCGGAGTCCTCATGTCGCATTCCCCCACTGTCTGATGTAGCCAATGCGCCATTGCAGTCTCCCGCAGGCAGGCTCTTCTTCCTGACACCATGTCCCGGAGACGTGACAGTACCCAAGAGTACACTCAAGTATCCACTTTCCAATATCGTGCCGTTTACTGAACATCACGATACCATCCGGAGACGTGGTGTGGCTTCCACGATCAAGTTTGTTTGTTTGTTTGCCCTGGATATAGCTGATACGTTTTCTCAAGGAACTGCGCTTTCCATGCCACCGCACATCAAGCTATTCTATCGCCTGATACGGACAAAGTTGTTGTACCACCGTCCACTGAGATTGCACCAGGCATTGATATATTGCCATACATCCTGCTTCCACTGGCTGGGCCAGAAGAACTGGATCTCGAGGTGACCTTCACGACGTGCTGGGAAATACTATCCATCCTCACTATATTTCCAGGATCAAGAAAAGCTACCCTCCGCCTTGCAGTTTTTGCCACCGACTAAGACAAGGGAACCAGATCCAGCATTGCGTCAGATTCACGTGGAAACGTTGCTTTTGTTGTGCACTACACGTTGGGGTCGAGATTTCTTGCGAGCCAATGGTGTGTATGAAGTTATTCGCGCAGCACACCTGGCGGAGACGGTAGATATGGTATGCTGCGGTTTTCTGTGCTCCGAAACTGTCTCTGAATGGTGCACGGTCAAGGTTTCCGAACACATCGAGCGTCTGGTACAACTCATAAAGGGTGCAGAGGGCCCTGGGACTGCCTGCGACCCAACATCCATTTCTGAAGAAGAGCATGATGACACCGACAATGAAGACTATAAAATTGAAGAAGTTTAGACGTACCCATCGACCCGAACCAACGGCCAATAGCACGTTAGAAGACTCGCCACCAGCAGGGGAGCATGTGCAATGCCAAATGTACGGGGGGACTGAGCGCCCCACGAGTGAGTCAACAACAGCATAGGGTTGCGGTCAGGAGTTCTTAAGAAATAATTTTTATGATGATGAATAGCCACGTATAACACACGCGATGTCACCGCATCCGAGGCTTGACAATTAGAAGTCGGTCAGTCTGGAACCTCACATTTTTTTATTTGAAACAGTTGAACGAACACCCCCATGATAAAACACGCCGGGTCTGCACCCCTGGCTAATGACAGTCCTATGCGCGGGAGCTGAACGTTGAACATCGGTGGCAGCTTTCAGGCGATCAGTACACATCGTTTCCACTGAGCTCACACTACCCTTATCGCTAGGCCTGCACCAAGGGGCGGAGTGGATCTTGATCAACCCGCTATCGTACATGCCGTGACCGGGTCTGTGCCGCGGTACGACCCCTTGTTTTAGTGGGACTGAGCACAACAAACGCTGAGATGCTTAACTTCAGTTCCCCTCTAAGCCAGCGGGAAAGTGACATTCAAGTTGAGCAGTTCCCGTTCATCTCAGCCGTAACGGTCCCTCCTTGAGCGCTGAGCAGTTGCACCAAACCGTATCCAGGCCTGCGCAACCCTACCGTAGGTCCCTTACGGTAGGTTGCCAGCCTGCCACATACGTGCATTCTATCTCCAATCCAGATGCGTCGCAGGTTCGGGCTCCTTTATAAGGAAGTACCTTGATGGAAATTTTGATCCAAGCTGAAAGGTGGAAAAAAAAGGTAACGTAACGTGGAAACAGGTCTGTCGCAGGGGCGGAAAATGTGTGCAAGTCGACACGTCCCCCAGCAGCCTGGAAGGAAGATGAACGGCTTCAAGCACGGCATTTCGGAGTCACCCACGTCGTGGACAACACAACTTTCATTCTTCTAGGACAGCCTCCTCTCGGCTCCCGTTGTAGTCATTCATGACCTTGTCCCGGACATCCATTACGCACTCTTGTTTTGCAGCATGGGTGCGCAGCTTAGGCACCTGATGCACGCATCAGTCCACGGCTTCCTTCGCAGCCCGATATGGCCCACGCTGATGAAAAAGGTCATCCCGTGCGATGATGACCGCATTGCGGCCTCCGAATGCGATTTCATGTGTGGCAACACACTACTTGAAGGGGCACAATGCCTTGTCAGGTGCCGATTGTCTCAGTGAAGCGCTAGAATCTCGACTGAGCGGATATTGAGTTGCCGGACTATACGGACTTCCAGAAGCTCTTCAAGGTACAGACGTGTGCGATGGCGGTTGGACGGCGGAGGAGCATCGAACACCACCCGATCATTGCGTTCCAGCGCGTGACCTTGGTGACTGTGTACACGGCGTTCATTACTGAATCCTACAGGCATAAGGAAAAGAAAGCATACGTGTCCATCTTCGCTTGTTCTCCCGCAGCACGCCGCGCCTTTCCCTTGAACCGGACACGGATACCCAAGCACGGACGGCGCGTAGAACCGAACTTGTATGAACGGCCTTGCGGTCTGATAGAAACGCCTGCGGCACCGCCAATATGAATGCTACAAAAAGAAATACAGCCTGGTTAGCTTGCCACCTTACATGTGGCGACCCGCGCCTTTCCATGTCGGATCCAAGAATGACCCGAGCACCACGGTGGTGATAGCTGACGGGACAGGGATCTATTTCTTTTCTTCTTTTTTTTCAACAAAAAGAACGGTCACCATCTCATCCGACTTTCCTCAGGTGACCCGAGTGCCGATTTCACCGGCTTCAGCACGTCCTGGACGGGCCCAGCGTGCGCTCTTCTTCGCGGTCCCTGGATCCCTTTCGTCACGTTGGGCGTTTTTTAAAGTGAATTCAGGGTTATGACGTTGGGTGACGGCGTGCAACCTAACTTTGTCCCACAGGCGACTAGCGTGTCACCCTCCCCTCCCCGCCCTTGGGTCCTGTCACACATGCCTGATATGCCTTTTGTGGGCGTTTTTCCCGTGCCCAGCTCTGTCAAGCCCACCAAACCACGAGGCCGCGCCAGGGTCTTTGCCAACGCAAGACTGAATGGCTTACGTGTGCCACATATGCGCGGGATGTCCTCTCAAGGTTAACTTCCTGACAGCGCCATGCAACCCCCCTCCCTCCCCTAAGTCGCGCGGCTATCACTGGGGTGCCGGAACTTGGCGGTTGCCCTCTTCCAGTGCCTGATCCTGTTTGGAGATCGCTCCGATAAGCTTTGATGAGGAGAGGGCTTGGCCTGGAACCTCGCAGCGTATATCCAAAACCTTTTTTTTTTCTTTTTTCGTGACGCTTGTCTATTCGTCAACAGAACATCCGTGCATTTCTACCACATGTGTCTCATCGTTCTTTTTTACCGAACCCGATCAATGCGAGACATGTGCGTCACGCCACCCCTCGTGCACAAAAATGTTTGCACGTTTACAAACAAGAAGAATAAACTCGTCCATAAATCAGCGTCGGGGGGCTGGCTCTCTCAAGGGGCACATGAGAACGCACGAGCTTTTTTTTCTCTCGCTGACGAACTCTCTTACGGAATGAATGGTCTACCCCCTCCTCCCATGGTCGCCAAAGTCGCTCCTGCGGTCCTGTGAACCGCACGAGCCTTCGTCCTCACTTCCTCCGCTAGAGAGCGCATTGGGCTCGTTTGTTGGGTGCTGTGAGGTCTGACCTCCGTTATCAGTGCGCGACCGTGTTTCTCCTCGCGCCCTTTTTTTTAGCTGCCCGGTTAATTGTTTAAAAAATAAAGAGGGTAAAAAGGAACAAATGTCAGAGCGAAAGAAAGTAAAAACAACCCCTGTGACGTACAAGTTTAGCATACACGAGGCCACAGGCGTTACACAGCGTTCTCGGGCCTGTGTCCATACCGTCAGCGCACGCAGGCGACCGGGAGTAAAATGAACTTGCCGAGAGGGCCACGACGCCATTCAGGCGTTGATGTCGCGCTGCATCCGAGACACGTTTGACCCTCTTGCGCGTGTTCGTCCCCTTTCTATATTAAAAAAGGGGGGGTGATCAGTACCATGTTATTCGGGCCTCAAACTGCCTCCGCGGCATTTATTTACCTGTCGTTTTGACGCAGGCGCGTCCTTGTCGCCGCCGACCGTTGTCGTGGGCCGACCGTCGGGGTTCGGTTGTGGGATCGCGGATTGAAGCATCTGTACGCCATAGGTTGCGGACTGCAGCATGCGTTCAATGGTTTCTACCGCCGACGGCCGCGAGGCGCTGAGCGATCCAGTCGTCATATTATTAGCGTTATCCATGATGAGTCGATAGGAATCTCGAATCTGGGGGAATATGAATTATCGGAACAAGGCAAGGCCGGAGAAGGTCGCATTGTGATTACCTTGGCAAAGTCTGGGCTAGAACCTGTGGCGGCTGCGGGGGCAACGGCCGGTGAGTCCTTTTCCCTCCGCCTGCTCCGCGGTGGAGAGGAATTGTGTGAAGAAGCGGGAAGCGATTGCGAATACCCGCTGTCCTGCCTTCTGGGTTCGTGTGGCGGTGGGAGGTTGCCCGGAGGGAAGCCGCGCGCATCTGGGGTGGAAGCGGGAGGAGGCGCATCCGGCCGAGGAGCGGCGGAGGGGTATGTCATCTCGGCTTGCATGGACTGGGAGGTAAACGGTTGAGGGTATTGCTGGGGCGCCCAGGATTCCTGCTGCCACTGTTGGGGGTGGGTGGAAGAGATGTTATACGAGGCCGGGGGGTAGGTGGTGGAGGATCCATATGGAGGCGACGGCTGAAAATTTGGCTGCTGCTGTGGCGACTGGGTTTGAGATGTGCCGGAGCGTACTGCGCGCCCCGCAGCCTGGGCGGGGGGTGCCGCAGCATGCTCGAATGGAGTGGTGGGATACGAAGAATAGTCATAAGAGGAGCCCGTCTGGTGATGGTGATACATGTAGTCTGCAAGATGTAGGGATGGTCTGCTATTGGAGACAGGGCGATGGTACGCGCTTTTATGCGTGGCGCTATCGCTGGAACAAGGGAGGTGTGTGCAAACCCGGAACGCGAGCCCGGGTTAGGAGTTTCTGGGACGGTTGACACGAGGCTAGCTATAAAGCCGAAATGAAAGGATGACTGAGAGAAGGGATCAGCATCGAAGGACGTTAATGATTGGCTTTAGCACACAACGGTGAACCAGGAGAGCAGGCGGCTCCGCTCCTCACGGCCGATATGGCGGCGCAGCTGGGCTGGGCGTGCCAGAGGCGGAGGAGACGGAGGTACGCGGGGCGGGAAGAGATCGGGAGGAGGAGACCTCACGTTTTGCAAGCTCTGTGCTGGGATGCCAGCGGTGGTGGGCGTTTAAGTGAGCAACATCAAAGATCCTGTGAGAGCGACGGTGAGACTGCGCTTATTTGATTCCGCTGTCCAACGCCAACGTCCAACGCCGGCTAGGGAGCAGTAAGTATGGCAGGCGGACTCGATCGCTGGTCGCCTCGGGAAGGGCATCAGCACCGACTATCTACGATCTCGTACGCCCAACGTCTGCCCAGCACCAGTACTCACACTGTCCCAGGCCCTTGATCTTGCCAGTGAACCCGCGAGGACGCCGCACCGCAGCCAGCCAGCCAGTCGACAGAAGTTAATTATGGTGGCCTCTGAGAAACAGCGACAGCGCTTCTCCAGATTGCCAGATATGACCAACACGCGTGCATCATCCTACCCAAATGTCCGTCCATTAGATAAAATGCAAGACATCGATACGATAGCGACTCCTTCATAATCACCACACCGTGTCGGGAACCAGAACAGCGCTCCTGGTCGACCACAACGTCATCCTGGTCCTATATGGTCTGGTCCCCTTGGCCTCCCCCCATCCGACCCCTCTCCTTGCTCGCCAGGCCTGCCCGCGCCAGCAGCGCTCCCCAAACACTCCTCCTCGTTCTCTTCTTCGTCCGAAATCGGCTTGGCCCCACTCTTAGCGCCCCTGAGTCCGCTCGCACGTTCCTGTGCTCGCCTACGTCTACGGAGAATTTGTTTCCGGTCCCGAATCGCCCGACGATACTCGGGCCCGTCACCATAGAACAGCGAGTACTCGCATCGCGGGCAGATCCACTCATCCGCAGGGTCGACTATATGCGTCTTCAGCACAGCCGTCTCCTTTTTCCGTCGACGAGGAGGCAGCTCTGCAGACAGAAACCGAAGAGGTGGAGGTCCGAGTGCGTTTTGCGCGTTTAAGGTGGCCTGGGCAGGGTTGTGCTGCCCAGATGGAAGGCGCGATGGGACGTAATTGTTACGGTGGTGCGGATTTGACGCAATAGCCAGTGCTTTACGCTTTTTCTTCTTGTTCCCGCGACCTTTTCCTGATGGGGACAATTCTAAAGGGTCCGCCAACTGGTCGCCACTTGGCAGGGGGGTCTGCACCTTGCCCGTCCGTTTCGTCCGAGAGGTTCCGCTCGTACCAAGCGTTGCTTGCTTTGCTTCCGCTGCGGCTTTAGCAGCTCTGGCTGCCTGTCGCGCGAGCTCAGCTTCAAAGCGCGAGCGAAGTGCCAGCACCTCCTCTTTTGTAGCAATGAGGCGATCATAAGCTGAGGTAAAAGCCGAGATGATCAAGTTCTAATCAACCATCACGAAATCATCACTCACTCGCACTGGGAAACGTAAACGTGAACTGCGTGGTCGGGAATGAAATACCCTTTGGTGTGGCACTGCCAGCGGACGCCTGCGCCGCTGTCGCACGAGCCAATCGAGGACTCCGACGACGAGACAGTCGCACTTTGGGAGGTGTAGAGTCAGAGCTGAACATGGTGCTAACAAAGGGCAAGTGTGTAGAGAGTGCCTGATCAAGCGCAAGCGCATCTCCGAGGGACAGCGCACCAAGGACAGCTGCAAGCTGACGTTTTCTATGTTTGAGCAGCTCCTTGTGCTGCAGGCCCGCGAGGGTGGAGGGACTGATCTTGCCTTTCCACGGCAGCTGAGCCACCGAAGAGGGTGGAGCAGCGAGGATATCGAGATCTTGATCCAGCCTTTCCGTCGACAACACGCTGTCGCCCATGTCTTCTTCCACGCTGAGTGGCAAGCTCACCTCCCTCCCGTTTACGGACCCAGACATGTTCGCCGGAACCTTCCTCTTTTTCGTGTTCCCTGGCTGCTGCAAGTGGTCTGCGTAATCACCTTCACTGTGATCCTCGTCCTGCTTTCCAGATCCCAGCCCCTCTGCGAATCGTTGGTAGGCAGCACTCATACCAAACGTTTGGGAGAAGGATCCAGAGAGATTCCCGTCAAGTGCCGTGCTCTCGACACCTCGTGTGATATTGCCACCGCCAAGCACGGAGGAATAATAGGACTGCAAGGCCATGTGTGATGAAAGAGAGTCGGCACGCGCGATGAGCTCCTCTGCGAGTGATTCTGCACCACCAAGAAGGTCGGCCATGGGCTGAATGAGGTGGTCTGGCTCAGAGACCTGTGCAACAAGGTCGGATGTGCGTCTGCGTTTAGGTAACGGCTTGAGCCGCCTCAGCGGAGGAAATTCATCAGAAGGGCCTTGGTGATGCATCGTAGCAAGGCTTCAGAACGAAATTTTCAAGTCTGATCTCAGAGCGAGGCGGTAAAGAAACACGAGCCGACGTGGAGCCGCCCTCCAACACAAGCGCCTTCTCCGACTGCAGTGGCACTGATCAATACACGTCTAGAGCTGTTGCCATCAAATACGAAAAAGGAGTACGATACAGGTATGCGATGCTCTAACAGTTAACAGTGTCTCGTGATGCTATGAGGGGATATCAAACTAATGTCCGCTTGCGCATCGCAATGCCAATAAATCATGGGGTATCGCGAAACGAAAGACAGACACAGGGTAGAATGTGTAGCTGCTCATGGTCTACGACCCGCCGCTTACGTCTATCTATAACGAGGACGGGAATGAAGTGACGGTGGCGCGTGGGGAGTGACAGGTCGGCAAGAAGGGTGAGAAGACGCGCCCATGACAATAGAAACACAAACGGGATCAGGTAGGCCGTATAATTTTCATGTTGAGCAGGTGCAACGAGACAAATCCATTCGTAAGAGCAGCGCAAGAGTCCGAGCGATTGAGAGAGACAGAGCGAGAGAGGGGCAAAAGTCCGGTTTTAAGTGATGTTTCATGCGAGACCGGTTTGATAATAAAAGCGCTTGCAAGACCGCGTGTAATGCATGAGAATGACGACAGTTGCAGTCGATGTTGAAGCTTCACCACCAGCTGGATCCACCGTTGCCGAAGCTATTCCCACCTCCGCCATACCCACCGTACGACGGTCCTCCTCCATACCCTCCCCTACCACTGGATCCACCGAACCCCCCACCGGCATAAGAGCCACTTGACTGGCGATAATCGCGATTGCCTCCACGACCTCTGCCACCTCCACCGCGACCACGGCCACGATAACTGCCGCCAAAGGCTGACTCCTGGATGACGGATTCCAACCAGGCGGGAATCTCCTGATTGGCTTCACGAAGGAGTTCCACTAGATCTCTCACGATATTCTTGTTACCGCGATTGAAGAACGCGGTAGAGACACCCGTGTTACCCGCGCGGCCAGTACGACCGATTCGATGCACGTAGTCATCAATATCAGACGGTAGATCGTAGTTGATGACGTGGGTAACATTGGGAATATCGAGACCACGAGCAGCAACAGCAGTAGCGACGAGGATAGGTGTCCTTCCAGTGCGGAATGTTTGCAGTGCCATCTCACGCTCACGTTGAGAACGATCACCATGAATGGACGTGGCCGGGAGATGGTTTGTCATGAGAAAGTCGGAGAGCATATCAGCCATCCTCTTGGTCTCAACAAAGACGAGGGTTAGACCGCCCGGAGGTTCGGATGCAAGCAGATCAAGCAGAACAGAACGTTTGTCTTGGTCTTCAACGTACTCGATCTTCTGCGTGATGTTTTCTGAGGTGGATCCCACTCGCCCAACAGACAGGAATATGTAGTCCTTAAGGAAGTCACGAGCTAGCATCTGAATATCGCGGGGGAAAGTGGCGCTAAACATAAGTGTTTGACGATCCTGGACACCAGGCATGTCTTCGCCTTGCACGATGCGTCTAATCTGGGGCTCAAAACCCATATCAAGCATGCGATCGGCCTCATCGAGGACAAGGTAACGAATGTTTGCCAGGCTGATACGACCCCGCTCGATAAGGTCCACGAGACGTCCAGGAGTAGCGCTGAGGAGGTCACAGCCGCGCTCGATCTGGCGCAATTGTTGGGTGATATCGGCACCCCCATAAACAACGGCAGGGCGGACCCAAGAACGATAGGCGAATTTACGGGCTTCATCGTGGATCTGGCTGACCAGCTCACGAGTAGGAGCCAAAATGAGGGCAGTGGGATAGGCTTTACGTCCGCGTGAGTAGCCCATCTGAGGTGTCTCACCAGGGGGAGCACGAGGCCCAGAAGCGAAGGACGCTGATAGGATGGGAAAGAGGAAACCTCCCGTCTTTCCTGAACCCGTCTTCGATCGCACATTAGCTGACACGCTCACTCACAAAGTGGAAAGGGGACTTACCTGGGCACAGGCCATTAAATCTCTATTGGCGGCAACAATGGGAATGGAGTACTTTTGAACCGGGGTCGGCGTAGCGTAATGAGCGAAAGAGATGTTTTCGAGAAGAACAGGATCTAGCGGCGGATTTGTGAATGCAATGACGGGTTCGGGTACTCCGGCACCAGTAGCTTCGACAGGGATATCATCGTATTTTTCAAAATTGATACCAGTATGCTGCTTGGACGGATCAGAAGGGTCTCCAAAAAGTTCCTTTTCCAGACGCATGTTGCGAGAACCGACAGCATGGGCGCCGTTGCGCCAGAAACCAGCTCCAGGCGTGTCGCGAGGAGGGCCATCTCCTCGACTCTCTTTCGAGGACCAGCCATTTGTGGAAGGGCGGCCTGCCCAGTCATTTACAGCAGCCCCGCCGCGGGGGGAGCCAAAGGCACTATTTGCGAAGTTGCCAGGTCTACTCCGTTCACTATGTGCACCACGTAATGGCTCAAAGCCACTACGAGGCGATGCGCGGGGGTCGTTCCAGCCGGTCCTAAATGAGCGCCAGTCAACTGCGGACTCGGATACAAGATGATATATACCATACCCGTCAGAGGATGGTGTCGGAGAGGAAGCAGCGCGCTGCGCATTTCTCAAGTGAGGGGGAACATATGTAGATTTCGTCCCGTCGATACCAAGAGAAGCTGTAGACCGTGAATATAAAAATTGGAGGGAAAGCGGGACAGAGAACTAACCAAACTGAGTCTCGAGACTTCCGTTACCGTTTACAATTCCATTGGTCATATTAGAAGAGAATGAGGAATTTCAATGTTCTTTTTTTTTTCTGTATCAGGTGTGTGCGTGTGGAAGGTCGCTGATGGGGGGAAGAGAGAAGAAAGCCAGAAAAGACGGCGTCCCACACGAGAAAATTAGCTGGGAAATGCTGACGAATGGTGTCCATTTATGGATTTTTTTTCCACGCTCCACTGCCTTGCCAAGGCGCCCTCGGTGGAACGCTGGAGTAGCAGCAACCTTGGCAGACCGACATGGCCCAAGCCCAACTTCAGCAACAGCCAGGGCTCCCTCTGGGACAGCCGAACCTGATGCAGCGACCGTCACCGATGATGCCTGCACCACAGCCAGATCCCGTCATGCAGGCGCGCATTGACGCTGACTTTCATCCAGTTGACCTTGTCGTCGGCGGTCCCGGTCACGCGTTCGTGTTTTGCAACAAGCACAAGGTTGAAAAGTGCGACGAATGCAATCTGGACTTCACCGGACTCAACCGCATCTCCAAAATTTTTGTCACCAACCCCACCCTCCGCTGCCCGCCGCCTCCAAACGTCGTTCAACAAAAACTTTCACAGGCAGTCACAAACACAAAGGATGAGGGAAATGTACGCATATAACGTTCGGTGTGGCCTACACAGTAGCTTATACCGTAGGCAGAACCTCTACAAGCTTGGTAAACGCAAGGAAGCTCTTTCCAAGTACAATCTTGCTGCGAGCATTGCAATGCAACGGCCACCTTGGGAAACGTCGGGAGTGTTCAGAGAGGAGCTATCCACCGTGATCTCAAATAGATCGACAACTCTGTTTGAGCTTGGTGACTACCTTGGCGCCCTCGCTGACGCGGAAACAGTCATCGCCATTCGCCGCAACTGGCCCAAGGGCCATTTCAGGAAGGCTAAAGCACTCGTGGAACTTGGTCAACTCGATGAAGCCATCGAGTCGATATCCCTCGGCTTGCAATTTGAACCAAACAATGTTGTGAGTACTGTTTTATATTCCCCTACGCGTACTGACCCTTGTACAGGAATTGAACAGTTACATGACTGAACTTCAGAAGCTTGCCGAGACTCGCGGCTCTGCAGCGCCTACACCTGAAGATACAGCGCCTCATGCGCTCCCACCAGAGTAGACGACTCCTGTGTCGCTTATCTCCAACCGCACCTACACTATACCACTTGTGTTCCGTGTTGAAATACAGGTACTGCATGCGACACTGGATTAGTCTCTAACCTATCGTTCTGGTCGTCCTCGCGATATGACACCAAACATATCGTCCGCTTGAGAGATGATTAGCAGATGTGTCGAGAGTTCCCCCGATGAAGGTACACGTTATGGACTCAGAAAGTGGCGTCGACCATTCTGTTCTTGGAACACGACGGCTCGCAGTTTTCGTAGAAAGTGGCATTATCTCAAACGACAGGTACCATGTAACGCACTAGCCACCGCATGTGCCACGGCTACGCAAGGCATACGATGCCGCTGGTATCCTGGTGTTGGTGTTGAGTGGCCCCGTCGGAGGCACTCAATAGCATCTGCCGGCTTCAGAGTGTCGAGACGGGATACGATTTAAGCGGAATCCATGAGTGAGAGAGGTTAACAGCCTAGAACACTCAATCGCCTATAAAGCCACAGATAAGGGCACCTCGGATGGCCAACCTGGCCAACTATGGTTCCGCAGTATTCGGTTTCATCGAAATTCCGACGGGGGGCCTTTATCGAGATTTTTGAAAGGGATCTCATTGTCGCCCGGAGAGAATAGACGACCGGGTCTTCCTTGGCGATCGGGTGACAATGCGTCAGCGGAATGAGCACGGCCTCTTGTCGGCGATGTCGACGGCAGCACGAGGATGCTTGACCCAAGGTGCAGCTCAAGTAAGCCCCACAGATGCAATGTTTGAACACCGGGGCCGCGTCAGTGAGTACACCACGCAAACACAATGTTTCTGCATTCCGAAAACGCGCTGCAGTCCTATCCGAGTGAGTCTGTTCTGGACTGTGTCCACGAGATAGTAAACCAGCGTCGACGCATTGCGGGATTATACCAAAATTGGATACATACAACGAACCAGAGGCGAGTGGAGGACAAAAAAAGGCCCACTGCAAACGCCTCCCCGTCAACTTATCTGACCCCCGACGAAGTCGGCTTTACTGTACCCACATCGTCAGTCTTAACATCCGCAGCAGTAGCAGGCATCGTGCCGCTGACTGTCCATCCCTCCGCAGGACTATGGTCTGCATTCTCAACTCGTAGAAAGAACTCTGGGAGCAGAAGGCCGTTGCTGTTACCCTCAGTAAGGACGACACCATTCGCAGAAAGATAGAATTGGATTCCCGCGCCAAGAGCTTTTTGAACATTCACAAAGATGAGAATTTGCGACGAATTGCGCATGCCTGTTTTATTCAGATGCAACTGTGGGCAATAACCAACGATGCCTCCAATGGAGTGAACCTACCACTGATAACGCCGCTTCCTGGAACATTTTGTGCGAGGTGTATGTGGTTTCGCCGCATTTTCGACAAGCCTTGGGTGGCTAGAAGAGGAAAAGGCATCGGAAACGGGAAAGGGGGATAAAACGCAGGAACGAACCTATCAGCTGCCAAGCCTGTCGTGTCGTGCCGTGGACGGCCATTGGTATCTCAGACGCTGACAAGATTGGTCGCAGATCAAGTTCAATACTCTACGTCCTATGTTGGGTAGAGTGCTTTGGAGCTGCGGAACGACAGACCTTCATAGAATGACCTTGATTAGCGCGTATCCACCATACATCCGTGCCAGCGGATCCCGACGTTTGCGGCTCAAACAGAAGGTGATATCGCGACTTTTGATCGCGTTTCACAATATCTTGTAGGTGCGTGAATGTCACATCCCTGAACATGGGGTTGGAAAGCTATCTGGCGGGGTGAGCTTCACTGATCATCAATGCACGTTGTCACGAGCTCACCACATCCGAAACCTTTGCGTAACCATCCTGGCGGACATTCAAGCCAGCCTTTTCTGCACCGTGGCGAAGTAACCACGAGAGGCTTTTCGAAAGTCGTGTGTCTGGAGAGTCCCTTGGGTGACCGCGCTGTTTAGGAGTCGGCCCTCTCTGCGCCTGCTTGTCTTCTCTTTGGAGTTGTCGGCTCATCTTGGGATAGTGAATGTAGTGTCTTTGTCCTCTAGGCGTGATAATCCTGCTCAGACTTCCAGCGTAAGATCCAGCAGGGATGATGGTGGTTGACATCCACAGCCGTGATTTTATGCGGAGTTGGCAACGTGCGCCGTCAGCGAGTCAGCCCCACCCGAGGTGCGCCAGCGACAGCCTCATGATCGCGTTTCGTTCCAGTCCGCGTCAATCTGGCTCTTTGCCATCCCATTAAAACATTGCAAGTCCCTCCAGGATGACCATCCACCCGTCCTCAAGGTTAGCGGGTCTCAAGGATTATCTCTCTCAGCACGAAATCAGGCTTTCGCTGCCATCGCAACGGGCGGCTACGCCAGGAGAAGATAGTCACATGCAAACACGCAGCACGATTCAAAGTTGGAGCAAGTGGGCGAGCCAAAAAATCCGAAGGGGCACCGCAGACGCCGCCACTGTCGACGAAGTCCACCTGTTCCCTGGTTGGGCGACCAAACGCCCGCATACTTCACGCCCTGGCGAGTCCGGAGGTAGGTCACTTGGTGTCATCCCATTTCTGCACTAAATAGTTACTCACAGGTCCCTTCGATGTCGTCCTGCACGTCTCCGGGTTCGCAACATCTCGCCGAACGCCTGAGCTCCTCACTCGTTCGCAACGTGCTTTTCTGAAGTTGGCCAGAGGTATGGATTGCCTTTGCTCGGGTGTCGACGCGCTATATCTTGTTGACTATCACGGTAGGCTTTGTGTTCACTCCCAAACCACAGCCCATATTAGACACCGAATTACAATGGCTGCGTCTTCCACCCCGGCCGGATGAAATTTCCGACGATTACGAAGTCGAAAATCTTGACGCTCATTTTCGTAACAGCGGGAACCATAACTATGACATGGACGATACCCTGTCTGCTCAGTTGATACCAGCGGATGCTATACCTGCTGAGTTGGCGCGGTTGCATGAAAACCTAGAGTCACGACTCAAGCTATTCTGGGCATCATCGTTATCTTCACGCAGAATCCAAGTCTCTGTTTTCCTCCAGCTGCCGGACCCTCTACACTGTCGACTCTCAGTGGAACCTCAACCCCTCCTGACCCACGAGATGCTAACTGGTCCAGATGGATACTTTTCAGGCACATTCAAAGTAGATTGGCACGATATTTGCACGCATCCAGTTGGCCTGCACATGGCATCCAATCAAACACACGCTGAACATGAACTACTCGTGCAAGCACATATCGTCAACACGGAGTCCGCGCCGGAGCTTCATGAAACACCCACATACAGCATACAAATACCAATAACACATTCAATCCTACGCATCATCTCCGATATCGATGATACCGTGAGGGTTTCAAGAGTCATGGATGGCGCACGTGCAATCTTCAATCAAGTGTTTGTTAGAGACTTAGAAGATTCAATCATTCCTGGAATGAGTGAATGGTATAGTGCCATGGGGAAGTGCGGGGCTTGTTTTCATTACGTGGTTCGTCCGTATTCTCCCATCCTTCGCAAAACTACTCACTCTGCGATAGTCAAATTCACCTTTCGAGCTTTTGCCAGTGATAAATCGATTTATCACCACTTCGAATCTTCCCCTCGGTTCGATTCGTCTGCGTTCGTACGCGGGACGTTCCCTGTTCAATGGTCTGTTGTCAGCTCCAGCAACCAGGAAGAAAGGGAACATTGTCGAGGTTCTGGACCAATTCCCAGACTCTCAATTTCTTCTCGTTGGGGACTCAGGGGAGCAGGATATAGAATTATATTCCTCCTTGGCTGCCGAGCGGCCAGGTCAGGTTGCTGGCGTATTCATACGAGATGTGTGTGCTGTTGGGCTTGAGGATCCGACCGGGATGAAGGCGGGTTGCGGATTGACTTACTCACCAATGAAGTCATGGCCGAGGGGCACCACACCCTCTCCAAGCAGTACACCATCTCGTGTGGTGCCGAAACGTGCGGCTTCAGATACGGACGTTTCCCCTCCCCACCCTGGAGCTATCTGCATCCCTCGACCGACTAAAAAGGGGAGCCTCCCCCCTACATCATATTCGTTCGAGTCTTCGTCCGATCTGAAACCCTTGTCCCGTGTATCGGAGGACTCGTCGAGTTCCATCGCCTCGACAAGTTCTTCTGTTTCCTCGGGTGCACGCCCAGTACGGCCCATCATGGAGGGGGAGAAGAGGCGATGGGATCTACAAAACCGGGTGAACAGGGCACGGTTATTGATGCCTTCACACATCGTGTTGAGAGTGTTCGAGGATCCAAAAGATTGCGTGGAAGCAGAGCAGATCATACGACGGCTCGCGGATGCGAGGTAGTCACGTTTTCAGGTCAGGTTATGGTCCACCCGCCAACCATGCCGCGTTTGTCTGGTGTGCACACGGTTTTGTACAAGTCCACAACCATTAATTTATCGATGATTCTACTTTGTGGAGCAGGTCGCCACGGATCGTTGTGGAGTTTCATCCGGTGATTGCTCTTGTGCTCACCATCTCATGTTGTCTGCACGTGGAGGGCGTGCTCGCAGCATTCAGGGTGGATTTTATCACTCCTACGTTACGAGCGCACGCCCTCAAGGCAGGCAAACGTGGCCGAAATCAAACTCTATTGCGATCTTGTACAGGGTCCCATCGGCAAGGACTGTTCTATGGCTACACTGGGAGAAATCGAGGCGAGGTACAATGCGTCTTCCACGTTCTAGCGGAGCCTAGTGGAATTTCCGCCGTTGGTGGTGGTGTTGCTACCGCTGCATCCGGCACCTTTTGTGCCAGCGCTCTCAGTCGGCTTTTCCGACTTTCCCCAGTAGAGCTGCTTGATGGCGGCTTTGAGGGGGATGGTGTCACAAATCTAATCGACCGTCAGTTATCAGCCAAACCTTGTCCAGGCTTTCCCCAGAGAGCTTACCTTGGCGATGCGCATGGTCTTCGGTTCGAGATACAGGTAATTAATTAATTGAAGCTCGTTGTTGATTTCTACTCGTGAAGGTAAGTGACTGATGAGGGATTGAAAGAGTCGGCTAACCAGCTCGGCGTAGGAGGTATGTTGACTGAATCGTCCTCTCTCCAATGCTCACATCTTTATACCGTGGTTCGGCAGGGCCCTCCAACGCCTCCTCTCTGGACTTTCCCGGCCGGTGCCGGAAGGCGTGGAGGGCTGGCGACAGACTGCCAATCAAAAATGATTTACCGAGATTGTGCTAGGCCACTGCAGTGCCTGTTCATTGTTCCTAGTTTGACACGGTGTGCGTCGTCGGGGTCGAGCATGACGGAAATGAAACTCGAGCTGTGATCATTCACAATGATGGACCAGTAGTCCTGTCTGCCTGTAGCGTCACCATGGGTCGCGTGCGATGAACACCAAGTGTTTGGATTTTGGATCGCTGCCGATACCAACAAGGACAGACTCAACTGCGACCAATTTCCAAGTCTTGATCCCTCCCAACTGTGAGCGCCAAGCCACTGGTCCCTTTTTTTTTTGGTGGCCATCCAAGTCAGGCGTTCGCCAATTGGTCAGGTGAACTTTGTTTCATGTTTCTATCTTTGGTTATGTAGGCGATTGATCGTCTCAGCGCTCCATGGTGGCTCCCCGAAGCGACCGGGGAGGTCGTAATGGCGCTACACCGCATGGCCAGTTGGTGGGATACTGGCATGAACTGCTTCTTGATGATCTGATATTGATTCTTAGCTGCATTGAAGTTTCCCGTGTTCTGTGCATCTTGTGTGTTTGGCCCATGTCACCAATGAAACCCATTGCCCCGGCATCAGAATTCGAACCAGTGATAACAACCACGGAAAGAAGATAACCAATATGAAAACTACATCACTGGACGGCCATCACTCGAACAAGACAAGGTGGCTGGTGGAATGACCGTCGCTACCGACGATCCCCTTGTCATGTCTACAGCAATTTTGCGATGTCACCGAGTCGGGGATTCATTTGAGTGAAACAGATTCCTCACGTTTTTTTAATTCATTGCACGAGACATCCGCAAGTTTGTTACTTCACGATTCAGCGTTTCAGATCAACAAGAACCCCAAAAAGTAAATGACCGTCGTGGATCCTTCATGAGTCGACTATATGGAACTCCTAGTGCGAGTAGGATACGCTGATGAAGAGGGTCACAACGGTTGCCAAGGAACTCCGTACTTGCCCGGAACGTTACATACCACGCGCCTGATCGGTTTCGGGATGCCTCTCACCGGGATGTGTGAAACGTTTTCCAGCTCCAACGACACATACAGGCAATGTCATCAAGGATGGATCTGTGGCGTTGGTCATTCATATGTGGCATAGTTGAGCACGACAGAACCTATAAAGTCACCGCCTGCCCAACCAAGCTAAGCTGATGAACGTGTGGACACTTGACGGACAATTCTCAAGATCGGTGAAGGGCACAGTAACAAGGAGCGGCGGTTCCGTGCTCGGGCGATGCCCGAACCGCCTAATCATTGGATTATACAACGGATGATGGGGCGTGCCAACATCCTTTCTCGGCTGAATAAATGATTGAAAAGCAGTTAATCATTGCAAGGCAGGGAGCAGCGGTGTGATGCTTATAATATCACTTTGTGTACCGGGGACCCGGCTCGTCAAGTCGAGTTATCGACATCATCGGCTGATTTGCGCTGAAATGTCGTTAGGGGATGACCGCGACCAATAATCTGCGTACAGGGGGGTACATTCAAGGGGCAGGCTCTCTAAACCAGGGTCACACTGCGTCCAGACGACTTTGTTTCCCTGGTCATACAAGTGAGGTGGACCTGTCAGTCACCAGTTCTCTTTGGTGGGACACAGATAAATGATAACGGTACCTCTGGTGACAGACCTGGATCCCATGCTCCCCTTCGCGGGTACAGGAGCGGAAGGGATGGCTCTCTTTGTGCGGCAAACATGTACCTCGGTCGACGATAATTGAATTCATGTGGTGGACGTTATCCGAAACCATGGGAGCAACAAATACCTAGAGCCGTACCAAGACAGCCAATTGTTGTCAACCAAAACACGTGACGTTTGCGCGCCCATTTATAGGCACGATCACTTTTCGCCTTGCCCTCCACCCATCCACGACGGTGGCGGCAACCTTGTCCGTCCTCAGGTAGTTAACAAGGTCAGCTATTGGGCGTGTGAGATGCCTTTGCGAACATTGCTGAACTGCATTGCAGTTTCGGCGTCTATTCTCACATCCACCTCCTAATGAATACTGCCGCGAGGGGATCACGCCGCAATAATACTCAGCGACGTCAACAGGTGTCCATATCCGGTCCTTCACCTTTATCTAGCCAGCGCAGGCGCCAGTCCAGATCACCCGAGCCCCAACCTGCCCAACCGCAAGGTCAAACCAACATGACGCGCAAATCGGATTGCCCTCACACCGACCGGAACAAACGAAAGAAGCCTGGAAACCCGCCTCTTCCATCCTCGAGCTCGAGACCCTTTCTTGTAGCCATCGATGATGTCAATTCTGACCGCGGACACAAGTCCAAGGCAAAACCTCGTTCACACAATCGCCCTCTAGCAGAGAATGCAAGCACGTCTCGTGTACCAGACACCTACGCTTCTTCTCTCAAGAGGGAGAGATCAAAGTCTCGAGAATCGCCCAAATTACTGTCGAAGGGTACGGCCTCTGATGCTGAGGGCTCGGGAAGAGACGTCCTTGCCCTAATTGATACGCACTCCGACTATGGTGGACCCTTCGCCACCGAGTTTGCGAAAATGAAACGGGAGCTAGATGCCTGGAAAAAGGTAAGCATATATTGCATGCGATATTTTCGTGTCACTCATTGTGTCTTTAGTTGGCACATGATAGTAAGAAAACCATCAAAAAGCAAAACAAGGTAACCTTCGAGTCAATTTTACCCGAGATGATGCTAAGATTGGCTTAGGTCATCGATGAATTGAAGCAACAGGATAATTCCCTGAGACAAGTGAGAAACCTTCGATGTGAATGTTTTACACCACTGATCTGGTTTGACTCGCTCAGAAGCTAATGGAGTCAGAATCCCAACTGTCAAAGTTACAGACTAGGGTAAGAAAATCGGACGAGGTTCGTTGAGTGACCAAAATCTATTTCTACGCTATTGACGAATGCGCTCATGATTGGTGACTGTAGGTTATTTCGACCGTGGAAAGCAATTCGCAATGTCAAATTTGTATGGAACTACTATATCGGCCATATGCGTGCGTTCCTTGTTTTTGTCTACCCTTTCGTTTCTGAGCAGTGACAGTCTTTCACCTTGTGGTCACATTCTATGCGTAACATGCCTTCAAGAGTGGTTCCGCAAGGCCCCCGACGTCGACGAGGAAATGTACGATGACAGCGATCCCGATTACTTGCTGCGTCGACGTAAAACTTGTCCATGCTGCCGCACCAACATACGACACCGCCCGATACCTGTCTTCATGATTAAATCTATTGTGGCTGGAATCGCTAAAGCGAAGGGTTCTCCGACTGGGTCTGCGCAGGGTCGTGAAGTGGCCTCCAATGACTCTGATCCGTGGGAGGGCCTATTTCCGGAGGATGACGACGAAATTGATGATTATGGTGCGACCGACGAAGACGAGGACTTGGGCTTGGACTTGGATGAAGACGAAGACGAAGATGAAGACGGGGAAGACTCAAGCTGGTATGATGAAGTGTTCAGTTATGGTACCGGCAGCGAGGAGGAAGTGTATCAGGGGGTTTATGTCTACCCTCAGTGGGAGCCTCCCAGCGTGGTTATCGATGAGGACGACTACCTCTTTGACCGTCTTGATGAAAGCGACTTCAAATGTCTCCAGCGTGGGATCACAGTTGGGATGCTCCACGAATACGAGGTGGAGTATAGCCACGAGGAAGGACTCGTTGCCCGCGACGAAGCGTACAACCGCATCTACCTTGGATGGAACATTCGTCTCAGCGGTGACGATGAGAACGGGCAGATATACATGCACTATCTCATGGATGATATGGTGGTGCGACCAGAGAGATGGAACATCGTTGAAGATGACGCTGGAAAGTTGGAAGCTCACCTGCTGGTTCCCGAAGCGGAGCTTCTCGAGTATCGCGATACGGACTCGGACACCTACATGGAGGTGGATGGCCAGTAGAGTGGACCCGGCTCTGCGTACGCTGGGTACCCTTTGACCCGCCTTTTAGGAACGTACTTGTAGCTGAATGTAACTGATACATACAATTTCTAGTTGGACGCATCCTGCGTGTTCCTGATCCAGTCCTCGCATCACCTGACGGTCATTCTTGATTTGGCCGCCCAGGAACTCCCAGCCCCGCTGGACGGACCGCGATGTCAGCGTAGAGTGGGTCGGCAACAGTTGAGCTGCGAAGCCAAAGTGAGGCCGAGACCGGCACGTCTAGCGAGAACCAACTTTCGCCTCCTTCTGTTTCGCCAATAGTAGACCTCGCTGGTTTACAGGCGAAGCAGGCCAGAAATGATCGACAGTCTTCATATACCAAAGGCTCCGCGCATGGGTGCTTTACTATGCGCGAAAGATTGAGCGGATATCGGAAAAGCGATTGGCCTATCAGTGACTTCACGTTTACGCGCGTTTTCGTCCCTTGAGTTGACAGCGTTCAAAGCTGTCGAACTATGGGAAATCCCAGAAGATATGCCCCTGCGATCTGTCATTTACAAAAGTTGTAAGGGTCAGACCGTCAGCTTAACCACTGCACCAACAGGCTGTGATTACCACTCAATATCCCGGACGGCACATATACTGAGTATCCGGAATCAGGCCGGCGTACTTCAAACGCGTGCCTGACATGGATCTCTGGTTCGCCCGTGCGCGTGCACAGTCGCCCACATTGCCATGGTATCGCTCTCAAGATAAGAGGCTTATCTATTAGCCAGGCACTATCACCTGATTGCGAACCTCCGACGGCCCAGATATATCAGAATCGGTGAAAGATTATCGTTTCTTGTTATCGTGCTGTTTCATCATTCACCACTCCGTGCTTAGCCGATGGAGTACTGACATGCAGATAGGTTTAAGCACTCCGGCCTATCCCATATCTCTTCGGGGAGAATCGATGCCGAGATAATAAACACTTCAAAAGAGACTACTATTCATCGTGCCAACCTGCCAGCTCGAACCATGTACCATCTCTTTACACAGGGCGCATTTGATTTCTTCCGACCTTCTACTTGGGTGCTTGAACCAGAGAAAACAACGTTCGCTGCCCATGGCTGGAGCAACAAGGATATGGATCCGGTTCCCCCCCGCCTGAGGACTTGGACGTGAGTGATGTCGCCTTTGCGGACGGCAACCAGTCTTACCTTTTGTTCCAGGACCTGGAACTACGTGTGTACATAATATTGTTTCACATCAATCATCTCAGGTCCTGTTCAGGTCTCTTATTGGTTGTCTGATGCTACGAACCTTGCGGTCTGGGAGCTTGCCGGTTCCATGCTGGCAGTTGGTTTGTCCTGGTGCATTCTCTTACATCGTTGCTATCCGGAATTGCCCACTGAACTCGCGAAGGCGTCAGGCCCTTCCGTGCATTGCAGCGGGTTATATGATCATTTCCTTCGTTATAGTACTCAACGGAACCATTGGCGCCCGGCTTCACGTCTCCTTTCCTGTCTTGAATAGATCGTCATTTGGATTCTGGTTTAGCTATTTCACCGTGTTCAGTCGCGTCGTGCTATCCATGTTCTGGTTTGGTATCCAGGTAAGCACTCTATCACCATCGCCCCAGCAACCCTCATGAGTGATTTGTCAGTCGTATAATGGGTCACAATGTGTGTATCAGGTAAGATGTTGTCGTGTTTAATGCTACTCGCTCATCCGGGGACTTTGATGCCTTAAGATGATAAAGGCTATTTGGCCGTCGATCGCAAGGATGCCGAACCACTTGTCTCCCAAAGCCAGTATTACGAGCTCAGGTCAAGTTTTTTTTTTGTAACCAAATCGTTCACTCACTCATCCTTTCTCAGGTCTTTTATGCTACTTCATCTATTGGTTGATTCAGTTTCCTTTCGTGCTCCTATCCCCGCACAAAGTGAGGTACTTGTTTTTGGTCAAAGGTGTAATAGTTCCAATAGCATGGCTGGCGATGGTCATATGGGCGTTTGTTCGGGTTCCAGCCTCCGGTGGGCTCTTTGCAGAGCATGCAGCTATAACAGGGCCACAGTTCTCGTGGAGTTGGTTGAGTACGATGAACAGTGCATTGGGCATATACGCCTCTTTGTCCGTCAACATCCCAGACTTTACTGTGAGCCTCCGATCTCTTATTGTGTGTGGCCCTAACTTATCATCATGTCAGCGTTATGCAAAAGACGAAAAAGCGTAATTACCTTGCTTGAGCAGGGGTCCTGCGCTAACAGACTGTTTCGTCTGACAGTCAATACATACAACCTGTGATCATCCCGATCGCATTCATACTCTGCAGCTTTGCTGGCATTGCGGTTACCAGTGCCGGGATTCAGCTGTATGGGGAGGTACTCTGGGATCCCTTGCTCCTCATCGACAAATGGGATAATCGCGCTGCCACATTTTTTGCTTCGTTCGCATTTGCGTTGACAACTATCGGAACGAATATCAGCGCGAACTCTCTCGGCGCTGGAAATGACATGACGGTCTTGTTCCCCAAGGTGGGTCGGTATACTAATCCGTATGCCGGTCAGTATCGTGATGAGATCTATAGTATATTAATATCAGACGTGGACAAATAATCTGTGCGTTTATCGGAGGTTGGGCCCTGTGTCCCTGGGAGATTCTGGCAAAGTGAGTTCGCAGCTTTGAAGGGAACTCCTGACTGACTGTATCGCGGAACAGCGCTGAAGGGTTCCTGACCTTTATGAGCGGATACACTATTTTCTTAGGTCCATTTGCGGGTATTATGATCACAGATGTGTGTATTTTGTGTTGAGGTAGTGACAATCCCCCCCTGAACATCGAACCTACAGTTCTGGCTAGTCCACAGAGGCAAGGTGGATGTGCCTGCGATGTACAATCCAAACGGCCGATACAGGTACACTGGGGGTTTCGTCAGTTCCGAACCTTTGACTTGTTTACTACCCATCTGACGTGGCCGCAGAACTGGCGAGCCGTCCTCGCAATCCTTGTTACCGTCGTACCAACGTTTCCCGGTCTGGTCCACTCCATCAACCCAGCCATCGACGTAGGAAATGCGAGCCGCCTGTTCGACATTGCTTGGTTGTACGGAGTAAGTCCTCAGATATGTTTGGTCTCGTGTCCGTACGTTCCAACCGAAAATACGTTCCTAGTTCGTGGTGTCGTGTGTAGTTTACTACGCCACATCCGTATTGTTCCCAGCGCAGGAGACATTTGTTGAAAAGCTTGTTTCGGCCGACAGTGCGGAGGTTGACTATGGCCATAGAAATGGCAAAGAGTCTCCTAGCAGCGGAAAAGAGGAAGGTCTTGAGAGGCAGGAGGACGTCTACGGAGCCAGCGCGTAGACTCGAGATGTATCACCGCGTTCTAGTCATTGATCATAAGCAGATCTCCGTTTGCGATAACGGGCTTGAGATAACCTGCGCAGATACCGTTGTAGACAGGTGAATGCTGGCAGCGGATGCATTGGCGGCGGGCTCGGCGTGGCAGGAGAGGGCACTGCTTTCGACTTGTTTGTTCTTGTTTGCTTCTGACTCCCGAGCAATTGAGGCGGCTTTGCGTCCTCTTTCTCGGCTTGCCGCTGTCCTTTTCTCCATTAACTTGGCAGAACCAGCGTTAAGCATTCGCTGTCGCTTTTGTCTCATTCTGTCAAGTGCCAGAACCTCGTTTTGCATCAATCTTCCTGCCACAAGCCCCAAATCTAGCACACGTCGACCGATCACGTATGCAAGAGGCTGACGAACAAGGTTGGCAGAGTTGTGTCCCTACAGCGATCATGTGGCACTCACAATGCTCTGAAAGATACTTGTCGAATATGCAGCGCACCAGGGGAGCCCGGCCAGCCACTCTTTTATCCTTGCAGATGTTCTGGCACCATCCGATACATCCACCAAGACTGGTCAGCTTCGGACCCTATTTATCCCCCTTTCCTGCTCATCTCACGCATCCTTCAGTCTAACAACATGGCTCTCTCACAGCAAGAAGAAAACTTGCGATGTCTGCAAGCACCCCTACACCTTCACCAAAGGTGAGCTTCGCCTTCCAATTCCGCTTCGGGTGTTTGATCCTGGAGGCCAGTTTATGCCTCTGACATGCCTACTTCACTACCTCCTCTATTACTCATCCGCCGGCTTGCACAGCAAACATTCTTTGTGTCTCTTTTCGGCATCCGGGCCATTCTGATTGCTTTTGTTTGGTTGGCGTTACTCCCCTGGATCACTATCTGGACGTGGAGGGTTTATTTCACAATGGGAGAGTCAACGTATGTCACCTTTGCGTGTTCCTAATCTGACCTGCTGAAAATTTGCCAGTGCGTGGTGGATTAGTGGTCGTGAGAGGCCCGCAGATGTTCGGCCTATTGGAATCGTCCAAACCCTGACAGCCAGCAACGAAACCACTTCGCTCTGGAACACGACAGTTCTCCATCGCTTCACGTCTCGTGCGTTCTGGCAGACCTTGTCGTCTGACATATTCGCAGGACAAATTATTGCATCTTTGATCGTGCTAATCTTCGTGGCTGTTTTTCTTCTTCGTGAGTGGATATCGCAGAATGCACGACCCGGAATTTTCGACGAGGGCGAGCTTGCTGGGGTCCCCCCCCAAGACCCTCCCGTCCCAAACCCACCTCCCGCAAATCAGGCTGTACAGAATGTGAACGCTCGCCTACTTGTTCCTCAAAGACGAGACGCGCTTGGCGCAGAACTCGAGGCACCTCCTCAACCAAGGGCTTGGCGCCCTCATCGTCCCATCCCTGCAAATGCTCGATTTGAGGCCTTCCAGCGGCATCTCGACATGGGAGAGCGTCCAGAACTTCTTCGAGACCCTATCCATAGACCTCAAAATCTGCACGTAGATCCACTTCTGGTTCCGCCGTTGCCAGTGGTGCCACCGCCGGAAAACACACCCACGTTGGTTGATACTGGTAAAGGAAAAGAGAAGGAAGATGCTGCTGCTGCTGACTCAGTACCTGGATTGGATGTTCGGAGGCGCATGCACGGGCGATACGATGATGATGATGCCAATGAGAGTACAAAGTCCATTTCCTTGGCAGGTTCTTTATTCGCCGCTCACAATGTCGCCTCGTCACCGTCACTTTCGGAACCGGTTTCGGGTCGTTCTAGTGCTATAGAACCTATCCCTTTCGAGTTTACGTTCAAGGTTCCAGCAGATAAGCACTCGGAGGAAGATATCCGGGAGCCAGTCCCCGAGATACCGGCCCCGTCCCTAATAGCATTACAGACAGCAATGATGACTGGTGCACCAATTCCCGAAGAGGTTCCTCGCCGCCGATCAATCGTGTTTGCCCCTGAACCATCTCCCCTCACTCCAACTCCACGCTCTGTCACGCCAGCCGTTGAAGATGAAACCGATCTCGGGCCGTCGCCTGATCCGTCATCCTCGACTTCCTCGGACCTCAGTTTCATACACTTGCCGATGTCGAGCAGCATTCTCGCCGTCGAGGACGGCCAGGGATCTAGTAGTTTTCAGGTTGCAACTTCTTTAGAACACATGACACCACAAAGTGGTTTCACCCACCCTTCTGAAGTGTTGGTGGCGGATCCGTCAAATTTGGCTGTCGAGAACCTGGATAAAAAGAAAAGGACGAGGGATGAAATGGAAGAAGAATTTGAGCACTATTTCCGCGATCCTCGGCCCGCCACGTTCAATCCCGTTGATGAGGATATAATTGTACCTCGTGACGTGGCACACCAGCCTGAACGTGATTCCGTTGCAGATGAAGAGGAACGACCTCCAGTAGAGGCTGGTCCTGATGACGAGGATGACTCAGAGGATGACTCGGCATCGGAGCGCGTGTTCTGGGATGCTGATGCAGACCGCGACGAGGAGGACGAGGAGGACGAGGAGCCTGTAGACATTGGGGATCTTAACGTTCCTAATAATCAACCGGTCGCACAGTTGCAGCCTCCGGTTCCAGCTCCGATTGAGCAGGTGAATGACGGCGTGGATGACCTGGAGGCTGCGGTAGAGGATGACATGGAGGGTGCACTCGAGGGTAGGCTCCGCTGCATAATTGAATCCGTGATACTCAATCCGTTATAGCCATTGGACTCCGAGGTCCAATATTTGGGGTCGTGCAAAATGTGGGACCACGGATCGTGTCTTGATCTTTTCTGCTGACGCGCCCGCAGGTAATCTTGATGATCTTTGTTCTAGATACCGCCATTGGTTTTGGGGTATGGCTTCCATTCACCCTTGGGAAGACAGCTGCGCTCCTGTCGGTGCGTTCTGACAATCTCCGCCCTGTCCAGCCTGACCTGGACACCTTCTAGCTGGACCCTCCGAGAGCTCTGTATATCCTCCATCTTCCCATCCGAGGGATGCGCATTGTTACGGACCCTTTCGTGGACTTCTTCACCCTCGTGCTCGGCCGCTTCCTCTTTCCGTTCTTGTACAAGACACTGAGATTTATCCTATCAAGTGCATTTAGCCTCATCACTTATTTGTCCGGGAGCGTGGTTCCGCCATACACAGCTTCCTCCCAGCCACACGATGTAACCTCTTGGGTGGTACGTCGCGCGTGCAAGTCTGGATATCATGTTTTCTCAGGTAGCCTCTAGGTCTCAAAGAGATCGGAACTGAGCGCTGTAGCATCGTTGTGGTTGCAATCCACACCTCAACAGCAGCCAACTCTCGGACAGAAGATAAATGACTTTTTCGAGAGCAACTCGACCGTCGCACAGTTCCTTGAACCTCGCTTCGCTTACATCGGTAGGGAAATCAGACTCTCCACCAATCACTTTCAACAGTCATGGGTCAACCTAGCTTTGGGTCACGGACGTGGTGAACGTGCCTTTGCAATAATGTTGGGCTATGGCGTCGTCGGTATCATCTTGGCGCTCTACTTGAACGTGTTCACGGTAGGGAACGCGAGAACTGCCGGTAGAGCGATCAGAAACGCAATCCGTCAACAGCTTCTAGTGGTGAAGGTGTGCATCATATCACTGGTGACGGAGTTTGAAGCTGACGTGGTATAGGTGGCAATGTTTATCATCATTGAGCTTATCATTTTCCCGCTAGGATGTGGTATCATGCTGGATGTCTGCACGATATGGGTATTTCCTGAGGCAACCCTTGATTCGAGAGTAGCATTCTTCACGCAAGCTCCCTTGACAGCGATGTTTTATCACTGGGTTGCGGGGACCATGTTTATGTTAGTTAACTGCCTGTGCTTGCCCTCAAGATGCTGACCTATTTCTAGGTATCAGTTCGCCGTTCTGCTGGGAGGGTGTAGAAATATCATGCGTCCGGGCGCGATGTGGTTCATCAAGGATCCTCAAGATCAAAATTTCCATCCCATCCGCGACATCTTGGACCGGCCTACACTCACACAATTCCGCAAACTCCTCATCAGCGCGTTCATGTACGCAATGGTCGTGGTCTGTGGCGTCGGAAGTCTCGCCATCTTGCTCTTTATCGGGAACCGATCTATATTTCCGATACGTTGGAAGACGCGGTATGTGGTGGATTTTCCGAGTCTCATTAAAATGCCGCTCAAATAACATCTTCAGGGAACCCCTTTCCGAAGTCCCTATCGATCTTCTATTCCTGCAGGTCGTGCTGCCATACACGATGCGGTATTTGCGACCCCGCAAGACTGTCTACCGTGTGGCTGTTTACGTGTGGAAGTTTTTGGCTGCAAGGCTACGACTAACCTCGTACATGTTTGGCGATCGACACCGAAGTGAAGAATCTTCAAGAGTATATACAGGTTGGATCGCCTTTTTCCGGAGATCTATCAGGGACAATGAAGAAATGGCGGTGACGCCAGATGGTACTTTCCGTCGGGTACCTGCAAGTGACAACATTGCACTTCCAAGAGACATGCGTGCCACGGCCGAGGTTCACGAAGACGGTAGCCCATTGAACGATAAAGCAGCAGCGCTGATAGCGGCGCAAAATGCAGAGGCTGTCAAGGCGAAACGCGACATCAAGGACGACTACATTGTGGTATACTTTCCTCCCCGTTTCCGCATGAGGATCGTGACCTTTGTGATGGCTGTCTGGACAATCATGGCCATCGCTGCAGCGATTTGTGTCTCAGTGCCAGTGCAAGTTGGGAGACACTTTTTTGCGTTAATCTCGTCTTCGATAGTTCACGATGGATACTCGTTCCTCGCTGGGTTCTACATCCTCTGGGCATGTTACTTGGTCGCCAAGGCTGCAGAAAGCATGGATCGACGGCGTCAGCGTGTGACCAAGGATGGACCTCGGGCAGACTTTGCGGTATACTTTGCCAAGCAAAGTCTCTTGTGGGCCGCCAAGATAGCGTACATGGCACTGTTCTTTGGGGTTGTCATTCCGATACTGCTGGGCCTCGTCGTGGATGTCTACATTGTCTTGCCGATTCGGCTGACGCTTTACCCGACCATGGTCCCGACCATTCGGTTGGTCGATATGTGGTCCCTCGGACTGGTGTATTGCAAGATCGCTATTAGGCTCCGCCGGCGGTTGCAACTACCACAGCGCCGATATGACGCGCTGCACGTGGTATGTATCGTCAGTCATGTCTCGACGTGCGCGCTCTAACGCAACGGTAGCTGTTGAGCAACGGGTGGACGCACCCTAATCTTCGTCACGCGACCGAGGAGATCATTCTTCCGTTGTTGGGGATTCTCTTGACCATGCTACTGCTGCCTGCGGGAACCGTGTACGTCCTCCGGGAAATGTGGCATATCCCGCTGAGCAAGAGGTTGTTGTGTAAGTTGCTCATGTCGACGACTGGTTGGACCGACTCGTCGTTCTGACCTCGCACTCGCAGTTGTGCACGTATACCCAGGCATCTTTGCCATGGTTGGCTTTTCTCGCGCCGTCGTCTCGGGGATGGCCCTTTCGTCGAGCTGGTCGCAGTCGATACGGGACAAGGAGTTTCTAGTGGAAATGCGGCTGCAGAATTTCGAGTCGGGCACGCTGACACGGAAGACGGAAGAGAGGATGCCCCGGACGAGGGTGGCTGGGGCAGGGAGAGAGCGATAGTGGAGGAGAGTGACGAGACATGTATAACAACATACATCCCTGCAATTTTGGGCCGCGCAGGCTCTGGGCATCGTAGAACACTTTTCTGATTCTCGTCATCGGTATTGCTTTTTCGAATTATGTATAAGAGTTTCCATAGTGTTTGTACACAAACGACCCTCGTCGACACGCAGGCGATGCGGCTGGATGCGGGAAACATCGGACAACTTGACCGCAGCCAGCGCTACGGATGCTGTGCCTTCCCCCAGGCAAGCGCCCACACCAAGGGCAGATCGCCGCATGGTCCGGGCGGAGCAGGCTGCTGCGGTGATCATAATTACGGGGGTGACGGGGGGACTCGTACACACGAAGATCTCGTCCGCCGCCGCCCCAGATCACAAGCACCATATCACACCAAAAGAAAACTAACACTTAAACGTGAATCTTGGATCTCTGGCTGGATCGATTCACATGCTCGACCGACCCCCATCCGCTTCTCACATGGAGGCCGCGTGGTCGGGAATTAGTGCGCAGAAGAGAAAAAAAAGAAAGACGGATGGATTGAAGGAGAGATATGATCGAGTGGAGGACCCTTGGGCCCTGGGTCGATCGATGGGATGGCCCGTCGCCAGGGAACACCGTCCTGGATGGCTGTATGGTCGTAGGTTTCGGCCGGTTGCGCGCTGAGCCGAATCTCGGTCGCGGTGGCGGGTCGAGCGCTCGAGGTTGCTTGTCGCTTGAACCAGGGACGAGATTCCCCCCTCCCCTTTTTTTTTTTTTTTTTTTTCTGGTGGCGAATGATGGCGGGTTCGTGATTTCATTGATGTCTAGGGATCGTCAAAGGGGCGTCCTCCCTAGACTGGATGAACTCTGGCGTCTTCGCCGCGGCCGTGACACATTGGAGAAAAGTGGTCCCGTGGGAGAAAGTGGGACTGACGACCCCTGGAGCGACCAACTACAATGCCTTCCTCATTCGGGGGGTTTGCCGGTCTTATCGGAGATGACCTAGACTTTGATTGGATTGCCTGTTGGCCAGCGTCCCTCGGAGGTGGAAGCCAAGTGCGGACGAACCTGAGGAGACAAGTCCCTTGGCTGCGCGTGCGCGTCATGAAGCCTGCGGGCCCCACACACGTGCGTCAGAGAAAAAAAAAAAAAAAAAAAAAGAGAGGATGATGGAACGGCGTACGAGATGGGCATGGCGTCGTGGACGCAAGCTGCGGTTCGACGCCCCGGCGCCCCCGGCGGGCCACGTTGTGTGGCAATCTGCGGCCACGCCATGATTTTCCCTCTCGCGTCGGGATGCCAATGTCGTGTCCCTGTCCCCCTTCCCCCACTAGTGACTGCGCGCGCGTAATCGCTACCAGCCGATCCCAGGGCGGTCGTCCCTGGATTCGGAGGTGGGACGGGATGGGGATGCTGGGACCCGGACCTGGCCTTTCCGTTGGAACCCGCCGGTCGCGTTGAGTGGTTCCATTGCCGCCGGTCCGAGGGTCCGGTCCGAACGTCGGCCGACAGCGGCTGGAGAAAGACAATTGGTGGCCCCCCCTCTCTCCCCCTTGTTCGTTTGCGTGGCGACTCTTGCGACAGCGACTGCCACCTGGAAGGGCCAAGCGTGGGGGGGTAGCAACGGACAGCGCAATCAGTCACCGTCGTCATACGAACCCGAGGAGTCTCGCAACCCCACATCGTGCCATCGTGCCCCACGACGCGGCGGCGCACAACGACGACGGGTGCGATCGCTGGGGACCGCTCGGGTCGCGCTCGCACCCTGGCGAGAGAACGTGTGCGGCGCAGACTCGCACACACGTCGCGAGAGCCCGGTCTGCCCTGCCTCTGGACGTTTGGGCGTGGGCCTGCCGCTCGACGTCGAGAGGTGCGATCAGGCGCTATTCCTTGCGGGGAATGGCCAAGGCGGCAGACGTGGGCGGGCGGTGCCAGTCGCCGGTGAAGTCGTAGCAGCGCTTGCTCACCGCTTACCATGCTTTGCGCTTTCGTGCGTTCCTTACGCGACCGTGCGGGTCGAGCGCTGCGCGTGAGACGGTTCGGACGGGGCTGGTGTGGATCGGGTCAGATGCATATTGCCCCGGTCAGACGCGTCCAACGCGTTTCGGGATGGACAGCTGGGCTGAGCATGATCGTTCTCTGATGCGTCGCGGGACTGAAACAGGGACTGCGGGAGGAATCGGTTCCCATTGGGGGCTAACTTGGGGCTCGAACGCGGGTCGGACCCAGCGTACAACCGAATACGCAGCACTGCGCGAAACGCCGACGCCCGCTGGATCCAGGATCTTAGCGCGCGGTCCCTGCCGCAGCACCCGCATCTTCGCTGCAACATGGATGGTGGCCGAGCGAGGCGGTGGTGGCATGGACACCGTACTAACACCGCCCCAGCTTGCTATGACGATGACGACATGATCGGATGTAATGAACCCGGGGGCGCGCAGTCACGGCGTTCGCACAGCGTAATTGCGTCAAATTACGAGGACGAGGTACCTGGGAGCAAAAAGGGGCCAACTCGGAGAGCGCACCGGATCAGCTGCGTCCTTGTCGACCGACCGCCGTCGCTCGCAGTAAAAAATTTCAGGACGGCGACGATATGATAACGCGCACACACCCGCACACATACGCCAAAGACGCTGATCGGCGTCTTAATGACCAGTAAAATGTTTCCCGTAAACGTCCACCGTTGATTGCCATGACATCGTCACTTTTTTTTTTTTTTTTTCATATTATGATTGAAAGAGAGCGAGTGGACCCTCGATGAGATGTCAGACCACCCTGTGGCGCGCGCGTTTTTTTTTTTCTCTGTAGAACGTCCGATGTCCTTGGCCACGTTTCGCAGACGGCGGCAGCTGTGCCAGTTACGTTTGTTGTGCCCTCTTACGACCTTGGTTGGTTGATCCGACACCACCATCACCACCACCACCACCACCACTACGACTTCTCGGGCTAGTCTCGAGGACGGTGCACGAGGCAGTCGTAAACGAAGAAAAAGAAAAAAAAAAAAAGGACAAGCAAACCGTCGAAAAGGGATTTCCCACTGTGGGACCTACAGACATGCACGTACGGTGACGCGATGGGTAACACCGCGCCGAGTCGGCGGAGTGCTCGCGTCTACGCGACGGGTATTTGGAAGGACGAACCCAAGGAACCGGCCGGCCAACACAGGGGTCGGTCATCTAGATCTGCGGACAGCCCAAGCACGAGAAAAAAAAAAAAATAGCATGACAGCGCATCGAGAGGAGCGGAGACCTTGTTGCGCGTTTCTGAGAAAAAGAGAGAGAGAGAAAAAAAAAAGGAGGACCTGTGTGTGATCAGCCGCAGTCCACCTCGGTGGTCGAGGTGCAAAAAGAAAGGGACGCGACAATGTCTGGATGGGCGTTTCAGATATCGATTCGGTTTGTCGAGAGCGGAACCTGAGCAAGTCAAACTCAGCGACCTCCATGCGACGCCACAGCCACTCACGTCGCAGCGCTGTCTCGTGCGGATACTGGAAATACCGTCTCAACAAAACGTCGACGCCCTGGTACGTGCCAGCCTGCAGATCCTGCGACACCGGGCCATCCTGACAGGGGAAAGTAGGCATTTGTGGGCGCGCGAGCAGACACGACCCGCGCGCGCTGCAAGAAAGGTCACCATGACAGTCAGGAGTCCCTGCTCCTCTGGTCGCACACCGACGGTAACCAGACGGACAGGACCTCACATACTGTTACCTTCACATGACAGAGCACGACCTCAAAGTCATCGACACGATCGACAGCTTTGAGTACATCTCGGGCGAGATATCTGACGACGGTGCGACGACATACCCCCCCCTCCCTGCCATGGTGGTCGTGACACTCTTGCTTACACGCAGATCTCGACGTCCCCGCGCACATGGTACCGCCGAACCCCGACGATTCTGACGGTGTGTGGACCCTTTCTCTCGCCCCTGCCCCCGCCCACCCACTTGACTACGGTCTCTCCAGTACTGCCCTCGCAGGTCCACCCGTCATATCCGTATGGGAACCCTACAAACATAAAACATCCCGCGGCGCGTCCCAGACCACCGTACGATCCCACGTCTCGGGCGCTGTTTGAAGACATGGGTTATGGCGGTGGCGGGGTCAACGGCGCGCTCCGATGGAAGGATCTCGCCCTGGAGCGGTTACTCCCTGTGGACGAGGAAAAGGAGGAGATGAAACGTGCAGCAGAGGCCAGGAAGATGGCCAATGGGGCAACCGGACAAGCGCACCACCCGCCACCGCCGCCACCACCACCACCGCCAGCCGAAGGGGCAGACCAGACGGCGGACGAGGAAGACGAGGACGAGGACGAGGACGAGGAGAACAGCAGTGATCACGACGAAAACGAGCTCGAGGGCAGTGAAGACGAAGACGAGGGCGGTACTAACAGTGGCGACGACGACATGTAGTAGGACAGGACATCCATGCTATCTATCGCTACCCACGATTGCCACGAGCGCGTCTCCCACGTCGCCAAACACGAGGTCTTTGGTGGCCACCTCTTGCTCGACCACCCAGGCGTACGCTTCCAGAAGGCGTGTGTCCGTCAGGGGAACGAAATGGTCCGCGAGGAGGCGGATGATGTTGCTGACGCGGGCGATGGCAGCGCGCGTTTCATGATCGATATCCTCGAGGGGAAATGAGGACGAGGGTCATTGCGTCTGGAAAGACACTTACGTCGTTCTGGTTGGAGTAAACGGCTTCTGCGTCGAAACCCTGTTCGCCAAGGTCGCTGTCTTGGACGTGTTTGCTGACCCATATGTAGCCGTTAAGGCCGAGTATCAGGTCAACTCCGCACGGGAGGGAAATGAAGTGGGACTTTAGGCGGCGGATGAGGGCGGGCGAGACGGCGACGAGCTGGCCGTTGCGCAGCTGAAGAGAGAGCGGGTGAGGGCGTGTGCACTGTGGGCGCAGACGAGACAGACCTTGCCATACTTGAGCGAGCGCGTGTGGAGCGACATGGCGCCGTCTGAGAAAAACGCCTGGACCTCTGCCACGAGGAGATCACCCTCCTGGAAAAACGAGCGCATCTGGAGCTCGTCGCTTTCCAATTTCCGGCGCTGGAATGCAGGGGACGTCATAGGGACGCGTGGAAGCGGCGGAAGAAGGGACGTGCCTGAACACCACCGGGCAGGTTGACCGAGGAAAGCATCAGGATGGCCTCTTGGCGACCATTTGCGTCCGCCTTCCACCGACGGGGCTGGACCTGAGCGGATGTTTATGGCGACGGGCTGCGCGCGCAAGATCCGGACAGACGGACCTCGGTGATGCGCCCCACGACGAGATCGCCGACCTCGGGCGTGTACCTTGGCGACGGGAAACAGGGACATGACACAGGCGAAACGGAGCGGAGGAACGTGCTCACCTGTTGCGAACGGCACGCACGGTGACCAACTTGTTCACTCGCTCCACGCTCCCCGCCACGGAGGCGATCACCTCCTCCCGGTCCACGTACGTCCCGTGGCCACTGTGCCCGCTGCGTGGGTGAGTGTCCGAGATGGGTGCGCAGCGCGACTCACCGCATCGTGTCGTGGGCCGATGCGATCGGCTCGCCTGGGTAAACCAGACTAGGCCCGTCGACGCCCATACCGACGTCTGAGAAATGGTGCACAGCGGCGGGATACGCGCGGTCCGTCGAGCGCACGAACGCGATGTGCATCGTTGCTGCTCCTCTCGCACGACGGCGCCATTAGACTTTGCTGACATAATACATGCTGCCCCTGGAATCTGCCGTTCTTATCTGCCGCTGCTCCACGAGGTCGCAGGTGCCTCCCAGACCTAATCTCTGACATGAATTCGATCGCCTGTCGTCAGGGCAAGCGAGCGTTGGTAACAGGCGATTAGGGTTCAACCCTTTCTATTTAGACAGACACGGTCAACAATGGGGATAGACAAACGCAAGGGCTACAAAGGTGTAATCGACAGCGAAACAATAAATAACGGCCTCTCTGTGCCGCTGACAGGACCGTCCGCGTCAGCACGGCCTCCCACAGCATCGGCGACGCGTTTACTTGTACGCCAGGAAGTAGGCGGACAGCGCTGGCAAGTCGTTGGATCCCGCGTCCGAGTATCCCTGCCTGCGCGATCCGTTGTACTTGAGCACGACGACGGTGCCACACCACTGCTTCGCAGCAGCACCAGACGTGATGTGGTAGATGGCACGGTTGACGGGCGCACCGCGCGACAGGGCACTCGGCGAGTACCACAAGTGGAGGGGGAACCGGAGTGGTTCCCCGTTGAGCCCCTGGGTCAAGACGATGCTCTCCGCATGCCCGTCGGGGAAGTTGCCACCGACAAGTGGCTGTGGGCAGATGCCCTGCGACGGAACTTGGGATGGTCGGCACTTGATCGTAATGATCCTTGGGCGCTCTAACGGAACATGAATCACGGCATCCACATATGTGCACTCGCGCGTCCACACGCACACACCTTCTTCAGGGGCAAAGAGGATCGCTGAAACCGGGATCAACTGCTGCTCGGCGGGTGGTGGTGTGGCAATCATGTTGTATTTCTGCCCGTGGGCCGTCGGGACACACTCTTCGCGATGGCGGGGCCAGTCCTATACACAGTCGCGCACGTCGCGGTCAGCTTGCGACGAGTCGCGTGACACGACCAGGAAGCGTGCTCACGCCCGAGAGGTGCTCCGGGGAGCAATACCACGCGCTTTGGCAACGGCTGCACCACATCGAGGTGGGCCTGCAGCAAACCGTGCAAGGGTGGTTGATGAGAGGAACCGAGTTCATGTTTGCGCGTAAAAGAGATGAGAGGAGGTCAGGGAGGACAGACAACTTGCTGGTGACGCTGGCCTCTGGCAAGACATGACAGGGTTTAAATACATTTTTCGACAATGTCGAACCCCGCGACCCTTGGGAGAGTCGTCAAGTAGCGTGTGAGCAGGAGGTCCCTAAGGAATACTACCGAGA
Organism: Boletellus emodensis; assembly: GCA_038089935.1. Taxonomy (NCBI): domain Eukaryota; kingdom Fungi; phylum Basidiomycota; class Agaricomycetes; order Boletales; family Boletaceae; genus Boletellus; species Boletellus emodensis. The sequence continues at coordinate 23,391 of JBBPLU010000072.1, read as the reverse complement.
TCCCGGTGCAGCCTGAGGCGGTGTGATCCAACCAGGCACATAGAGTAAACCTTCAAACCCGGGTGCTGAAGCGCTGACGAGTGCGGCAAAGCAATCACTAGGGATACGTGAGTGCATTCGCTACCGAGAGCGACACGTGAAGACGATCCAGACAAGACCACATCATGCATCATTGCCCTCTGAAGGACCTGCTTAGTAATCGAAACAGGTTAATAGAAATCACCACCGTTTCAGCAGCGGACGCGGCAAAACGATGACAGACAGCCAGAGTTGCTGGCCCCAAAGCCAAGTCCGATGCGGTCGCGCAGCTCTGTTCGGCAGCCAGAGTGGGAACTGAGCGATCCAGCGATGCCAGCGTGACGTTACAGAATTGAACGGCAGATCCACCAACCAGAAATTTTTACCAGCCTAACGCAAGCCAGTTAGGTGCGCAGAGACCCCGAGAAACCATTTCCGAAATTTTTTTGCCCGGTTCATTTTTCCCCCCTCGCCGGCGCCGGACCTCCGGCTTACTCGAGCCGCCACCCCGGGAAACATCCCTGTCACGCCTGTCACGCCTGTCGTCCTCAATAAACCACCATGTCCGACGACGAGATGAACATCGATGACGGTCCGTCTTTCTCCCTCGCCGTCCCTTTTCTGACGCTGCTTCTAGTCGCAAACGCGGGCACCGTGAGACGCAGAGGGAGGGGCTTCAACAGCACAGCAGGCAAGTCCGCCAAGATCGTCTTCAGCTAGACCAACAATGCATGCTGCGCAGGTGGAAATGGTGCTGCGGCGAACGCAGAGGCTACTTACGACAGAGTCGAATCTTCCCATGTCAAGGATCCGGACACCCGTGCTGCGCGCTGTAAGTCTCGCCGTTCCCCGTGCCGGTGCGATGAACGCTTTCTCGCCGCTCCCACTGATCTCCGCTCCGGTGTGCTTTCGGTAAATGGGCGCAGCGGTCGAAGGATGGATCGTCTTGGTCACCAACGTGCACGAAGAGGCAACCGAGGAGGATGTCACCGACAAGTTCGCCGAGTTTGGCGAGATAAAAAACCTGCATCTCAACCTGGATCGCCGTACTGGCTACGTCAAGGTGCGCCATGGGTGCGCTGCGCCCCGCCCGCGTGCGTGCTAACGCGTTTCGACACCAGGGATACGCACTGGTCGAATATGAAACCATGGCAGAGGCACAGGCCGCCATCGATGGCGCGTCAGGGACACCGCTGCTAGAACAGATCATACAATGTGATTATGCGTTCGTCCGGCCACCACCTTCGGGACCAAAGAAAGGCCGAGGACGAGAAGCACGTGGTCGGAGTGCCAGCCCGTCCCGGAGGTAGAGACACGCTTGTAACCTTTTTCACTCTGCTTCCTACCCATGTCTGTCGCACCATGGAAAAACGCGTGTGCCGTTGTCATTGCCCGAGGACATGGACCCTTTTCTCTTGGGTGAACTGGAATGCAAAGGTTGTGCTCAGGGGGCTTGGCTTCTGATTCTGACCGCCCATGTAGTTCGTTGAGATGTTCATTCCCGTCCCAGGCGGGCGTGTCGCCGCCAAGCGGCCATAGGTTGCCCAGGAGGCACAGCAATTGCAAGCTTTGAAGCGTCGTGACGCAGTTTCATCGCTATACGCAGGGGCTTGCACCGCAACCATGAACGTCGCCGCCTCGCTGCACTGCTCCCACCAAACGCCTTCGGTCGATCTCTCCCGTCGCACGCCCTCGGGGGGTGTTCTTTCCTAATTTGGCATCACACAGCTTGGACAAAGGCCCTGGGCGCGGGGGTTGAACTTGCACATTCACACGCCTTGCCGCCCAGCTAGCCACCAGCGCGTTTGTTGGTTCAAGGACCTCCTGTGGTACATTCTATCGTTCCTCCGCTTGTTTACCCCGTTGAACGCGCCGAAAACGCATCCAACGATGCCACGCGCGGCCGAAGTGCAGTCCGAGAGCGAAGGCGAACGTGTCGTCTCCGGGTCGACGAAGAAGACGTACGCTGGGAAGAAACGACGGACGACGTCCGCCTCGGGATCCGACCCAGAAGAGGCAACCAAGGAGGCGAACGCGGCAGAAGAGCCCGCGGCAGCGGACGAGGAAGGCGAAAGCGAGGACGAAGAGGAGGAGGAGGAGTTCGAGATCGAGAAAATCCTTGATGCAAAAAAGGGACAGTTCGGGGGGGTGAGTGCCCTCTCTCTCTCTTGGGTCGCTCATCCGCATGCGTGTAATCATGGACTGTGCTACGTGCGCGCGTTTTTGTTTCCCCGTGTTGAAAGGGCCGTATGGGGTATCTCGTCAAGTGGAAAAACTATGGAGAGGAGCATAATAGTTGGGTGGACGAGAGAGATGCTGGGTGCGCGCGTCTCTGCGTTTGCTTTCGATTGCTACCTCGCTGATGCCCCCCCCCGCAAACACACCAGAAACGCAGTGCAACTGATTGAACATTTCTGGGCGGAGAAGAAGAAGGGAAAAACAGGCCCTCGCAAGTCGGAGCCTATCAAGGTAAAGCCCAAACTGGTTAGCAAGTCGTCGAGGAAATCTCTTGGTGAAGTAGAGTCGTCGATTGAGCCAGAGGGTGGTGTAAAGAAGCGTGGCAGGCCCAAGAGAGACGAGTTACCGTCAGAGGCTCGGGAGGAAGACGAGGATAACAGGGCAAAGAAAAAGCCTCGGAAGAGCAATGGTCTTGCTCGCAAAGATAGCAAGCCAGAATCTGACGTCGAGGAATTGATTGGTGATATGAAGAAGCACATGAAGGTCCCATCATGGGAAGGGCTCATCGAGTCGGTCGACACGGTCGAACGCGAAAGCGATGGCGAACTCCATGTATTTTTCACCTTGTGAGTCATTCGTCCCTCGGCCTGTCCGTTTGCCCTCACGGTATTCCTAGGAAAAAGGACAAGAAGCGGGTGCGGGAAAACTCGCGCATTTGCGCTGAAAAGTTTCCCCAGAAGGTTCGCACTCGCTTGCGGGATATTCGGGTGATACTGATTAAGTTTCTGATCTAGCTTATTATGTTCTATGAATCGAATCTGCGGTGGAAAAGGGAGGACGGTGCCGAAGTCGAGTGATTCCCAGATATGTACCCCTCTCCTTGCCCGCCTGAACCCCGTGGTTTCACTGTTGTTTGGTGACAATTCATTTGTGTCCTTTTCTTTCTTTTTTTTGAATTCCATACCATATACGATTGATTGGTTTCGTTCCAAGTAAGCGAGTTTCTTCCATACTTTCCGAAAGGCGTCATTCCCTAAGTCGAATGGGGAAAGGTCCGTGTACAGGCGGCTCGGGGGTTGACAGCTTGTGTGTAAGGGGTAGGGGGTAAGGGATTAGGAAACGTGAAGCGCCGCACGGGAGCAATTTGGGATTCATAAGTATTCAGTACTAAATTTATGCCATGATGCGTTCAACATCGTACGCAGGTACGCGATGGCCGTACCACGAAAGGATGGCTCTTTGAGAAACGATACGTCTATTTCGAAGCTGGCGTGAGTCAGGTGGGCGACAGGGTTCTGGGGCTCTCAGCCCTGACTGTGTCCCGCTGTGTCGGCCTGGGACCACGTGGGAAAAGCTGGGTGGGTTGGGGCCCATCTGCAGACTTGCTGCGTAACGTTATCGCTTGCGGCCATTCGAGAGCTCTGATTGGGCAAAGAAAAGGGTCCTACTAAAAAGAAAACCCAGAGTGCAACTCCCACCCGGCCAAAGGGTCCTCAGGGTGGGTTCCCATGCAAGACTCTCGTGGCCTCTGCATGGCTTCCATGCCGCCGAGCTAGACACTCACTCGACCCTGCACCTTTCTGATTCTGATCGCTGGCGGGTGGGCGGCTTCCAGGGGCCTTTCAATGACGTCCTGGCGCCGGCCACATGCCCCCCCCCCCAAGTTCGGGTCTGAGATCTCTTGATCAGTCAGGCCCGTGTGAGCGGAAAACATGGTCGTATTTCGTTGCATGATAACCCATATCCAAGTCGACGACTCCAACAATCACAGCTCCGTATGGTCGACCTCGGCGCCACCATCCATTTTTCGGACCAGACGCGACGCCGTCTCCGTCGTGTCAACACTTGATCCGCTCACCGCGCCTTCCCCTTCCCCAAACGGCTCAACCTTGCCTAGCGCGTCCAACACCTCCTGACTCCGTCTGATGATGACAGGACCCTGCTCCTGTGGCACGGGCGGGGTGGAAACCCCCGGATCTTGGTCAACAATGGACCCTTTCTCTTCCTCCTTTTGTGCAACACCATTACCATGGTTGTTGAATGCACGCTCGCCGTCTCGCTTTATCCGACGTAGCCGTGTTTCAAACCCAATCACCACGTCCTGAACTTCGGACTCAAGGTCTGCGAAAATTGACGCAATCGGGTTGGTTACCACCACCTCGGGGTGTGTCCCATTCTGAATCGAGGCTGCCTCGTGAGCATACCGTTCGCTGGCTATGTAAAGGAGTTGTCAGTCAACGTCATCTAGCTTGAGTCATTCAAGTCAAAACTGACTTCCTATCAGGGCATGGTACCGCTGCCAGTCGTCGTACGTTACGTCTTCCAACCACGCATAGTCGAGTCCAAGGTCCAATTGTCCTTTCTCCGCGATCGCTCGCACTTCGGCAGTGACTGTAGCGACCTGTGACGTTTTTTTGAGCGGATATCGATCGAGGATAACACAAATATTGTCTTGTTTTACGAACCTCTTGGAGTTCCTTGTCGAGTACAATCTTGTACCAGGCATTCACGACACCCTCAGTGACGGACAGACGTTCACTGAACTTGTCATTCACTCGATCGGCGACGCGATCCCAGAGTGCCTGCTTCTCGTCCGACCTCCGATTTTCTCCTTTCAGATTCTTGAGATAAATCTCTGCTCCTTTAATATACTTCTCCGCTTCGCTGACGAGCCCCTCGATCGAATTACGGACTTCGGTAGAGAATGCCAGCTCGGCCGCCGCTGCGGCGCGCAGATTACTCAGGCGAGTCTGAAGTTGGGAAGTACTGTGTTTCATCTGCGCATCGAGCGCCGTCTCCCAATTGGCTTGGCGAGCCTCGATATCGGCGCGCTTGCGTGCGGTTTCCTCTGCCTTTAGACGAAGGCGCTCTGCCCTTTCTCCTTCCGTCTCTGAGGGTGGGCTGGGGGAGGCCGAGTTGTACTCCCCGGAACTACCGGGACTTCCTAGCGGATCATCGAGTCCCAATTCAGCATAGAAAGCATCCAGGTCGATCTTGTCATCAGCAGGTGAGTTCACTGAGGGGACCGTCGCAGAAGCCACCGGGACAGCGATTTTGGACGATGCCACTAAAGTTGGAGATTTGACGGGCTTGTCCGCAGAGAGGGGTATGCTCAGCAAGGATGCAGTGGTCGCAGAGGTTGGAACTGGGGATGCGACAGTGTCAGGTTCATCTACAATGGCAGAGGCACTGAAGGTCTCTGCTGGTAGAGGCTCAGCACTCAGCAAATTTCCAACACTCGTGTGTGCGTCAGCGAGTTGCGCAGATATCACTGGCTCTGGCTCCGGTGTGTAAGTTCGGTCCGCGAGTGTGAAAGATGACCTGTCGCTCGTTGTCTCAGAGACACCAGCCGACGGTAATGTATCCGTGACATCGGTTTCCTCGGGAGTGGGAATGGCGTCATGGGCGGGGGCACTGGAACGCGTAGGCGAGGCGGTGGTTTCGCACCCTAGTATATCCGAAACCGTGAATATGGCATCAGACTGCGGCGACTGACGATCAGGCATAGCCTCGCGGATAACCTGCCCTCTGCTCAGCTCCTTAACCTTCTCCCATATCTTGGCGACGTGGGGATCAACAAACTTTTGGCGTTGTTCTTGAAGGAACAACGCGAAGCGTTGGAGAAGTTGGCCAGATTTCCTCGCTAGTGGAACGGCATAGGGCTTGGCCGCATAATACCCGTTTTTTGTCTTTGACGCTGCTAGAAGGACATACGGCTCTGCTCGGCGTTGCCACCGCTGGAGGTTGTGAAACGCCATTTGAGCCCGCGGTGCGATACGCTGCTCGTACTTTTGCGTAACACGTAGGCGATAAGGTTCCACTTTAGACAGGACGTGCTGGATGCGTGGTGTAACGTGTTTATCCCACTGAGGGACAACGTGCTTGTTCCATTGTGGAACGACATGTTTCATCCATCCCGGTACGATGCGTTTTTCCCATTGGGGGACAACATGGAGGTTCCATTCTTGTTGAGTACGGAGGAGGATAGGAGCCGTTACGTCAACAGCGTAATGAACGTAAGGTTTCGCACGCTCGATATGAGGGGCAATGGAGGGGTGGGCAAGCATGGCTTGGATCGGAGGAATGATGTAGGGATCGAGTACAATGCGCTTATATTCTGTCAAGCCGCGACATATCGGTGACTGTTGGTGCGTATCCTGCGGACACACGGTGAACGCATAAATAGTGAACGCGAGGAGAAGTAGTTTGGTGAGGAAGTCGAGGAAAGCTTGGAAGTTAGATTTCTGATGCTTGGCCTAAGAACGTTAGGAACGTTATAGCGATGGGTCCAAGAAAACACTCACCCCCGCGCGTCTCCTGGACCGTTTTGTCCTCTTGGGAGAGTTGTCGTCCTGTAATGATGAGGATAAGCCCCTCAGGTCTAGCACACGAAACGCTGGACGCAAAGTTGAAACGTCACAACGCTATGATCGGGGATGGACAGAGACTCAAACAACAACCAACCCAGTGGAGGTGATTTGAAGAGCCTCGGGAGGTGCAAAAGACGAACACTCACAAGACCATTGCGGTGATCATTGTTACCTCCAGGAGATGCTGCAGAGGCAGAGGAGGCAGAGTTCTTCGAGACGCTGGTAGCGTCATTAGTACGCGAGGTTCGTAGAGCATGCTGTGACCCCCGAGAAGGGAGATTGCGTGCCAGCGGTGGTTGTGGTGGTGGCACGACCGGGGTTCTGCGGGTGACGACCATTTGGAGTCGCTCTGCAGATTTACGGTGATGTTATAGCAATGTGTGTCGAGAACTGAGAGAACTTTGAGTAGATGGAGTAGCGGTCAGATGGAGAGGGACATAAAGGCCGTGTCGATTGGTTCAGCGACGGGTTGGTATGCTTTTAATTTCGTTCGGTTGATGTTCTCTCTCGCTCGTGCCTCGAGAGCACAGCCACATGATATAAGCAACGAAAACTAATGGAAAATATTTAGTCTGATTAATATTACATAATTGTTCATTCCCCTTACCTTGATGCCATACTTAAACGGAGGACCCTCTGTCTTCGAATCTTTCCGTCGCACGACCACCTCTTCCTCCTCGTCGGGGACGGCATCTCCTCCGCAGATATTGCGAAACTGTCATGCTCGGGCGACAGTCAGTCAGGATAACGTATGCTCACAAAAAGCGACGCGTCCAGAATACGAGCAAGAAGCTACTTTCATCCCCGCTCGAGGTTCTTCCACCGGAAACAGACGACCTAACGCGCACTCAGATGGCCCGTCGCATGCTTAAACGTTCCCGTCGGGCCGCTCTTTCCGAACAGTCGGAAGACAAGAACGTCGAACGCATAAGAGAACACCTCACGAAGAGGATAAGGTACAATCAAGAACGTGTGTCGCATACCGTGCCTGTTGGGGTGCCTTTCGGTGCCAGCCCACAGGATAACATCATCTTTCAAACACCTCTCTCGTCTCCGCACTCGGTTCACGAGTCCGCCGTCGCGGAACTACCAGGTCCAGAGCAACTCTCACCGGTTCCTGTTGCTAAACGCGCCGCGTCTTGTACCAGTTCCAGAAATCTCAAAGAAAACAACACTCTTGCATCGCCGTTTAGTAGCCGTCCGGGCTCAGCTGCTTCCTCTCCCAAACATAAAGGCGGAGGACGTCCCTCCCGTCGAATCTTACGTGGCTCCCTACACAAAAAATCCCGCACTCTCTCAGGAGTCTTTAAAGAAGATGCCCGACGAGGTTCACGAAATAGCTCTACTGTGTCGCTCAAGGATGCGAATATCAGACACCATCGTTACCCCTCGAGTCCATCGACCGCGTATATGCGCTCCCAGTTTACACAGGAAGATTGGTTTGTGCCTCTCAAGGCCCTTTCTTGCACTGTTGATCATTACAATGATGCAATTCCTTCATCTGGGAGCGTTGTTCATAGCGATGGATCATTTTACGCCAGTCAACCGCAATCTTGTTCGACTCCCGCCATATCCCGACTGAGAAGGGCTCTAGATTTGCGCCCGCGCAAATCTAGAACTAACGGTTTTTTGGTCACTGTCTCTCCACACAAGGAGTCCACAGAGGCAGGTGGACCTGATGTAGAGATGATGGACGGTACAATAGCTCCACGACGTCAGGCCATTCACCTCTCCGGGAACAGCATTTTCTCATCTTCTGACGAGTTCACAATCGCGTCGCTCTCCACTATGAACAGCGGTGCGGCGATTGCTGATAGGAATGGAGTTCCAGGCCAGGACGAAGCATTAGCTCGTGTTGCTCGTCAAGTTTCCCCTTGTCGTGGAGAAGTTAGCTCAAAAGCGGGTCGCCACTCGGCTGGATCCTTCGTCACCGAGTACGATATACCCCTAGCTGACATGGATTACTCCCCTGTCCCGACTGCATCCACCGAAGCTCTTGGCCCAAAAGGCGCATGTAAGTCATCTGTCGGGGGACATTCGTTCAACTTTCCTGGAACCAGTCCTGTGCATGGCGAAGCCCTGGTTATCTGCACGTGTAAGAAGTCTGCCACGCTGACCCCACCGGCCTCACCAATCCCGACGGCTGCACCCTGTCCTCCTTCAAGCCCAGCATCGGACCTGGCACAGGAGTTCGGATCGATGGACATTGGTGGTATGTCTTCTGAACAATGTTTATGTGATCGCCACAGGCTACTTTTGCACATCATGTCTTGGTCTTGCACCGCCAAACGCACACGTTTCCAAGTTGCCACACTCTGAATTATCTAATTAATACACGGAGCAGGTGACTTGGACGTGCACTCAGATGGAGAAGCGCACCGTTCATCCGCCCCAATCTTTCTCGCGCGTGCCCATTCCTTGCAGGATGCCCTCAGCGAGTCCACCACGAAGAAGTTCGTCAAACGAATGCCAACTCGGAACCGCGCGAGTACCATTCGTGCTTCTGATTTTGTCAAATCTGGGCCCTGCACTTCCTCATCTGGCGGTGTAACCGTCTCTTCGCTCTCTAACGTGAAACGCACCCGTTCTGGAACTGTCGTTGGCCCGGACTCAACACTTGCGGCAAAAAGCTCAAGTACCAAGGGAGCACCTACCCCTGGGCTTAGGGCGGTCCAATCTGAATCGGAGTCTGACGACGAGCTGCTCTTGAAAGTTGTTTGGATGGAAGACCTAGAGTACCTCGGCCTCGCGGTGCCGGTGGACGAGGACGTCGAGACTGATGAGCTAAACCTGGGTGGTCTATTGCCTGGCTAGCCACGTCGACTAGAGTTGAGGAGGCGGTAAATCGGTGAGGAATGACCGAACCGTTTTATTTTGGCATTGTCTGTTTTTGCACCACTTGGTCTTCTGATGCTGTTTTCGGTGTATTGCTTTCGTTTGTTCATTGCATGAACTTGCTGCATTTCGTGACCTTTCTTTTCTTTTCTTTCTCTAGCTCACGTGAAGGATCGGTTACTCTTCATCATTCTCACTGTCTCACTGTAACAGTATATCCCCTTGCATTCAGGTTGTTGCCATCCAGGACTGTTTTGCAAACTGTTTTTCCTTGCCACTTTGCCTGGCCTGCCAAGGCTCCCAGGAAGCATGTATCGTTTTTCCACTGTAGCAGTTATTGTCAAAACCCTGCACTTGTACAGATTCATCCCGGGGAGTTTCACACCCGTTCAGACGATGTATGTACAAATATTAATATTGATCGCGCAGAGATATCCACACCAGCGTACAATCCTTTCTTGCACAACGACGCTAGCATACTAAGCAAGCAAGCAGACAGACAAAAAAGCGAAAGAGAGAATGGAGATGGGAGACAACAGCAAATACGTTCCAACTGAGCAGCGGGTATTCGAAACGTACAAAGACAAGAGAGCCACACACACATGAAACCTATAGCCATCACGATGGACAAGACAGACGAGGGGGCAAAAAGGACGTACATAAATACGAACAGACATGATCGTTATCAGTCCGCGGTCGAAGAGGGCGGGGGAGGAGAGGAGAGACAAAGCAGAAAGGTGGACAGACGGACGGACGGAACGGCAAGCATGCGGGAGTTTATAGCCTAGGTGCGTCCGCGCACCACAAGCCCGCCATCCCAGATGCCGACGTTCCAGCCATCCCGGACGAGCGCGTTCCGAACGGCGGGTTTGAGTACGCTGACGCCGTTGGCAGAGTGTGCCCCACGACCGGTAATGATTCGCAACGGGTTCGCTAGGGTGACAAAATGACAGACAACGCGATGGAGGAAAAGAATGGAAAAGGAACCAAGGGGACAGAATGTGAGTTGGGCATTGAGATAGAAAAAAAGGAAAAGAAATATTGGATGAGGGAAGGGACGTACCGGCAGAACACCCTTCCTCCTCGAGGATCTCTCTGACGATAGAGATCGCTTCGGAGATCAAGGTGCCATGCAGGTCAACTGCGCGACGGTCTACGGCTGCCGCCCTGTGACATCATCAGAAGGAGAAAGAAAAGGAAAAACGGAAATGCGCGTAAGACGCGTGTAGAGGGGAAAACGGTCCCATAGGATAAAGGACGTACCGTTTCGACTCAACCATGGTCCTTGCTTCGTCGAGCGCTTCGCGTCGTGCCAGCTCTTGCAGCTCGCGTGCCTGCTCATTAGTAAGAAAAAGAGAGGTCGTCGACACAGAAAACGAGGGGAAAGAGGAAAAGTACCCTTTCCGCAAAGTACAGCGCGACTTCACCCCCACGTGTTCTTGCGTTTCTCTTGTTCCACGCCTTAGACGCTTCCCTCAACAGTTCGTTCCGCTTCCTCAGGTTCTCTGTCATACTTCTCTTCGGATCGGGTCGCGCTAGCTCGCCCACGTCACCCTTGCCACCCTTTCCCAGCCCGTTGCCCGTCCCCCGGATCTTACCCGCCCCCGCAGATCGTCGGCTCTGATTGGCGCTGTCGTATGCGGGGATGTGCAGTGCAAGTGGATGTGGGCCTTTGTGTGGTTTATGGGGCACCGTTTGCCACGAGAACGCCTCCTGCGATGTGACCGGGGAGGCCCCCAGAGAAGATGTGCCTTTCCGCTTCGAGGTCGGTGGGGGTTGGACGGGCGGAGGACCGCTGGGGAGCTGACGGGTCGCTGCGCTGGCATTTGCGCTTCGATCGCGACCTGACGGCAGCGGTGGAGGCGATGCCGCGGAAGGGGAGACCCAGGCGGACGAACGGCTCGATGAGGATGGTGATTGGGGACTGTGATAAACGCCCATAGCGAGGGTCCCGGACCCGAGGTCGAGACCGAACTCGAGGAAGAGCCATACGATGTCGATCGCGTCATCCCCACGGCCACGCGTGGCACGGAGGGCGAGCTGAGCGTCGGCGTGAAGAGTAGAACGCTGTTCGGGGTCGAGGGAAGCGTATGCGGGGGAATCACAGAGGACGTCGAGTATGGTGAAGAGGGTAGCCCTGGTGGAGGTCTCGGACGGCGATTCGCTCTTGGTTCCCACAATGGACGAGAGTGCGGCGCGGAGTGCCTTTGCAGGGGACGAATACATTGGTGAATGGAAGTAGGACTGGAAGAAGGTGGGTGGGTGGGGTTGGAGGAGCGTCGCGAGGTGTTCTGAGAGGGAGGAGAGCTGCGTCCATGGGTCGGGTGTCGGTGGGAGGTTGGGGGTGGAAGACGGCAGATGGTGCTTTTGGCGGATATCGACGAGGACGAGGGTCTTTCCACGGGCATTCTTTTTCTTTGAGGCCTTTGTGTTGGCGAGGGGCTTTTTTTTCGGTTCGACGTGTTCCCAGAGACCGTCATCGAGAGGGGTATGCGGCGACTCGTCGCCGAAAGCATCCAACCCTCGCTCTTCGAGTTCACGGATAAATTCGCTGGTCAATATCGCCTCCACGACGGACTCCATGTCCACATCACCATCGTCGCCAGCACCCACATCACTAAGCGCGTGCCTAAGTCGGGATGGTGGTATGTGTGGCAATGCAGCATGCAGGAATCCTAGCGGTGAGCTGAAAGACTGGGGTGAGAAAGCAGATGAGTCAGAAGTGGTGGAAGACTCGGTCGTCTCGCCACAGAAGTCGAGGTTGCTGGCGGAATCGCCTGTGGTGAGGGAGGAGAGGTGGGCGGAGCCGAGTTCGTCTTCAAGTTCGTGGTCGTGTTGTGCTGATGCCTGACAGGCGAGCTCGCTGAGTGTCGCACGGAGAGCGTCAATCTGCTCTGACGGTGGCAGGGATGTGGTGTGGTCCAAATCAGCGATAAGGGCAGCGAGCAGAGAGGTGTCGAGAGGTGGGCAAAACTCTGCCTACAACGACAGTCAGCCGTGGGCCGTCGGGCGTGTCTGTTGTCTCTGACCTGCAGGGCATCGTACAAGGCGGACATGGATGCAGACATGGCGTATCTGACGTTTTCGATTGAGCGTACAGGAGGACGTCATGTGACCATATTGGTGTCCTTCTCTTACCCAACCGCCGCGTCACCTCCGCCCTCGAATACTCGTCGGTACGCCCATCATGCTCTTCTTCGTCTCCCTCCTCGCCGCCCTTGCGTTACTGGTAATGCGTACGTGCCCCGCTCCTCTCCTCTGCTCCGCAGCACCTGACCGATATCTCCCTCCTATCGCATGACCAGTGGCATACCGCTACCGTGCCACCGTCCTCCCCCATGTACCCACGAAGCTCAGGTCTCTCCTGGGCCTCAACCAGTACATCCCTCTGTCCACATTCTCCGGCCAAGCCGAAGCTGGCTTGACATCGGTCATGTTCGACATCGAGGCCAACATCGCTGATGGCGACTCGCGAGCTGGTCTCGACGAGCAGGGTACGCAAGAGGTGCTGGAGATCATGCACCGAGAACGCGTCAAGTACGTTTCCTCGATCCGTGTGACAGCGTACTGATGCTACCCGCGCGCACATCAGCTTTGACCAGGCAAGGTTGATCCGCCACAACCAGATTCTTGCCCGCAATGGCATCGATCCTTCTGGTATATGTTCCCTGTCTGCGCTCGTTCGTATGTCTGACAAACGACGACTCAAGGGATGCCATTGGATTCCAAGGCTGTGACGCGGCTGTGAACGGACAGCTTGTTTCAGCAGCCTCGCCTGTACTTGCATACTAGTCCATTCACTTCGCTTTTTCCCCTCTGACTTTGCTTCGATGGAGTCGGGTTTGGCTTGAGTATAACTTATTTTCCTGATCTTTGATTCTGTCTTTTGTTTTTTTATATTTGACTTTCTTCATCCATTCCTTGCCGAACTTGCGCCGCGTCGACGTCGAGATCGTCGTCCCTGCAGGGGATATTGCTTGTTCAGCGTGAACTTAAACAACTGCCAACCTGCCCGCCGTTTCAGGACTTGAGCGGGAAATCAGACGTAAAGTGTCCCCGTCCTGGGGCATCCTCACACAAGGAATGTCGTCCGACGACGACGAGGCATACGTCGAGGTACACCGCGCACATCGTCGCCGACTCTCCCTCACACGTACGCTCGCAGACTAGACCCCACCGCTCCAAGCGCCGCAAAATCAACTCCAGGAAAGCGGCGGCTACCAACGTCCGCGCTACCCGGGCATCTACTTCCCTCTCTGGACTCGTCGATGTCTTTCGGCAGGGCCTGACAGTGCGCACTGAGAACGAAGACGAGAATGGCGGATTCGAAGCGACGATGGAGGGACTACTTTCCGAGTATCTCGAGTCGCGGAAAGTGATCTGGACTCAGTCCTCTGATACCACTCTGCCTGTACGTGCCGGGCTTGGCGTTCGCGTTCATACTCATGTTTGTCCCTTGGGTATCGCGCCAGGCCGACAGCCGTAGCGTAGGCGGGAAAGAAAGTGAGGGCGAACTCGTTCGGCCGCTCTCCCGCTTCGAGATCGCAAGGATTGTGGCGTATGCAAAGCAACGTATGGCGGGGCGTATGACGTCTCCCTCCGAATGGAACGTGCTACGGAAGCTGCAGTTGTATCAGGTAGGTATTTCTCCGAGAACGAAGCCAACGCCGTTCTCACCCCTTGGTCTCGAAAGGAGAGACGAAGAGCGGGTATACGCCCGTCGCCCTCATTGGACATTGGTACACCTGCGACACTGATTCCCCTCGACGTTTCGCCCTCTGTGCCCGTTCCATTTGCGGTACTTGATGGGCTCCAAGCAATCCAAACTACCCAGTACGAACACTCGTTCGCAGCGCGTGTCTACGGGCACACCCCACAAAGGACCCCCGGTCTGATTGCGGTGGACTGGGAATCGCACCCACCATGGACGCTGCTCATGGACGACGTTCACGCTCACTACGCACTTGCGCAGTCAGTCGACGTATTCTTACATGCGTGTTTGGACTTCGTGCTGACCCCCCGTCTTCAAGCCCAGAGAGTGACCAGCCCGAGAGACTGTGGACACCCATCACCTACGTCTCCCTCCAGCCGTCCCATTTACGCCAGGTGCATGACCTCTTGGCTCGAGTGTTTTGGGACGGCATTGATGGTTAGTAATCCTCTTCCACATGGGCGCGGCCACTGACTACACTCGCACAGTCAGCGATGCCTTGCACGACGCCCCAGAGCGGTGTACGGTGGTTGCCCTGTACGACCACCTTGTCGTCGGTACCGCCCTTCTGAGCTCGCCTCACGAAACATACATCACGTACCTGGCCGTCAGAGCCGGTTGGGAGAATGCGCAAATAGCAACGCACGTTCCCTTTGTCGGTTCCGACGAGACCTCGGGCTCAACTCGCTTATTCTAGGACCATGTTGTACCACCTCATTACCTTCCATCCCCACCGAGACATCACTCTCCACGTTTCTGCCAACAACCCGGCGATGGTGCGTTGCACCTTTTCCGGAGCATCCACCGCAACGTTGACCGTCCGTCTTCATACACGCACCCGCAACGTGCAGCTGTTGTACAACCGGTTCGGATTCAAGGCGGAAGAATTTGTTGTAGGATTTTACGACGCATATCTAGATGCACAGTCGAGAGCGTCCAAGAACGCGTTCCGGCTGCGCCTCCGTCGGTGATCTGTAACCCATACGTAACATCTCCCTCCCCGCTTCCATCTCATCTCATCGGGGGGGGGCGTGGTACCATGGCTGGATCCATGTGTTTCGACGACCCTGCGGCAGATATCCCAGGGGGCAGATTCGATTTTACGGGTTGAAGCTTGTCATTGGGCAAGCATCTGTCGGATCTAGTTCGAGGGCCCTGAGACGTTTGTCAGGAGGAGGGGACCGTGGAGGCCGCCTGTTTTTTGTACACCGATCATCTTTGGAAGACGATTGTGCCTAAACGTGTTGTGACGTTGGCAAAAGGGTGGTGTGTATCAACTGCGCGTTTACTTCGTCATGAAAAAAGCGTGATCGGCGCATGCGTGTGGCGCGCTATATGGCTGAACAAAAGTCCTTGGAGGATCGCCGCTCCGACGCATTTGCTGGGGGGGCGGTGGGTTGCGGCGCGAGAGGGAGACCGAGATTGCCCACAACTTGCGCAGGGAAGGAAAGACACACGGGGGTACACACGCTTCCAAAGAGAAAAAGAAACCCCGCGGCCCGCACCGACCATGTTTCCAAGCAAAAAATAATGGTGCATTCTCGGAAAGTGGGGAGAGAAGGGGAAAGGGAGGGGAAGGGGGGACGATGATTGTTTGTTATTATTATTGTTATTCCGTGTGCTTGACTCGTACCCGTTGTCGGTCCGAACCCAGACAGTCCTTGATGCACAAGTACCACACCTTTCCGAGTTTGACGTGATTCGATCATATGGCTATGTACGAAATCCGCCGACACAGAAACGAGATGTGGGTACCTTGAAAGAGTCCAGGAGGAGAGATGAAGCGCATCTAGAACGCTTCTCTGCCAGTGGCAGGGGTGCGGCAGGGGACCGTCGCACGCCTGGACCAGCGCGCACTTCGCGACGACAAGAAGAAACCTCGCCAGCAAGGCCGTGACGGGTCGGGACCAATGTGGGTGCATCTACGATCACCAGTTGATGCCTGGCTGTTCCTCGCGACTCCTCTTCAACGCGGACACTGGATGGACAACCCTGCCTGGATCCGCGCGATGTGGAATTAAGACGTACAGTTTCTAAGGCTCCTACAGCTGAGCGGCAGGATGCGGTCCGAGGCAGCGAGTACGCTGCAATCTCCGCGTTCCGAAAGGAGTTCGTGTTTATGATAAGGTGCCAATTCGACAAGAGAAGAGACTACACCAAAAACGTGTACGGTCTCACGCAGCTCCTCCTGTGGAAAAAAAATATTGAATGGCTAGAAAAGTATGAATGGCACGGCGCTCGATTGATGGCTGTACCTAGGGATCACAAGCGGGCACACGGCCTCGACTCGACCCCCGAGGGATTCATTACTTGGCCCTGTGCATTCTGTCCATATGACGGCCATGGTAGCCATACCGCATACCACCGCATCGATGCTGTACTTTTTAGTGGGTGTGACGTATGATGTTAGTGATTAGTTTTTACCAACTAATAATTCCCAAAATCGGAGATATTTGGAATTTAGGAGTCGAACGCTCAACTACGTATGGGATCAGACCGTATACACCTCGAAGCGGATAAGGCCCGTTGACGACCGGAGCGCTTCAGCCACGACAGCCGCGCAAACTTGGTTGACCCGGGTACCTCTGTTTGGCGGATGCGGCTCCACTTGATGAGCGGTTTGGAGACGGGCCGCCTGCTGCAGACACCTTGCTTGACGACCTCGCACGTCAAGTTACGATAACTGGGGAAACGAATATGCTGTAGTAAAACCGACTTGATATCGGCGCACTTATGCATGTGGTTGCGGCTGAGTTTGACCACCGCAGCAAACAAGCTCCGAAACCAAGTGCTTTCTTCTGTAGGAGAGCGCCAGGGTGATGCCGCGGACAACGGGCCGCTCGGCGATGAATGAGAGACAAATGCGCATGTCGGACGGGATACGAGGGGGCAGGCGGGACAGGTAAGCGAAAATAGCTAAATACGCTGGCGAGGCAATTGAGTGAAGGATCAGAAGGGATCAGCACCCGGACCGGCCCGTACTCCCAAAGGCCGGGGGCATCAGTGGACTGCAAGTGGTCTAAAACCATCGGCTACCCTCGGCTACCATTCAGTATCGGCTAATCTTTCCACTGATCAGTGAGGCCGACCAAGAAAAACAGGAGGTGACTACCAAGGCGCACGAGTGAGTGGCCCCATCGGCCGATTAGCTTTGTGTAATGTACTTATTACCTAGTGGTGACCAGCCCGTCAACCGCACCAACTGGCTAGAAAACTGATAAATACTTCCAGATCAGGTTATATACATTATATAATCAGGAGCGTTCGTAGGCTTCGGACCGCATTGCAATGATCTTGGTTCGGCGGACCAAATAGACCGAGGACCATAATGTTTTGACGTTTGGCACGGTCGAAGTTCAGCAACTCAGCTTGAACGCCGTACTGGCACTTGTACCAACCATAGGTAATCGTTCTATATCGTACAATCCCCGTAAACATGTTGTGGTAAAAGAATGCAGACGAAAGTGAAAGAAAGCAAAGGACCAAAAGGTAACTACGACCTAAGTAATCCGTGGTGACAAGTCACTACCACAAAACATCAGCGTTGGAAGCGGAACAAAAATACAAGGATAAAGTACAAAACAGGAACACCCAGGAATTCATTGAACGCGTCTCTGCAAGTACTTTTCGCGAGCGCGTTCCATGGATTCTCGAAGCTCGGCACTCTGCCATGCACTCTCGTCTTCTTTGAAACCTGAAACGACGGGTGTCAAGAAGTCCGATTCGACCGACGTCCCCCGGGCGATACGGTGGGGAGTGCTCGGTACGATGGGTCCGCTACACATTGACTGTTCAGGCGGGATGTGAACCGAGTTCGGCTCAAACTGGCACTTTCGCGGAGATGAGCTATTCGGAGGTGAAATAGGGTATGAAGAGTTGGAAGGTGGTATGGTAAGGTCGCGGGGTCCGTGTGTCCGGCGGAGTGACCGAGTAGACCCACGACGAGATATAGACCGGCCAGCAGTGGATGGTACGACTTGGTTGCCTGGTTCTTCCTCCCAAGCGTCAGAGCCATCGTCAATTTCGTCCTCTTTGACATCACTCATAACCACGATCTCGCGGCCTAGGGCCTTTTGGCCCTCCTGGATGAGACGCATGAGACGATCCCCTATCCAGTCCATCTCGTCTTCCTCGGGCTCGAGATCTCGTTTGACGTCATCCACGCAGTGGCTCACGTGAACATAGTCGAGTTCTGATAGGGGGGTGGTATATGCAGGCGATACACTACGGGGAGGTGTAACAGTTTGCAGCCTTGTGCGAGGTTTGCGAGAATGACGCCCAGCGTGGCGCCGCACGGACGATGGAGTTTGACGGTGCTTGCGTACTCTGGGAGAAGGTACAGCCTCGACCTGTTTGGGCTGTACAACGTGAGGTGAGAATGATGGCAAGAGAGAAAACCCTACTGGCTCTAGATCTGAAACGTCGGGGGTCCAGTCGCCACGTTGATAGGGAGGGGGGGGTAGCTGGTCAGGTTGTTTACCCCGGTCCCGCCAGCTGAGGAACCATTGAACGACTTGAGACAGAGATCAAGTTGAGAACGCACAGTCGATATACAGTGAGACCGACTGCAGTGCCGATCAAGGCTGCGCTCAGCGCTGTGGACACGATCGAGCCAGCGAGCGTGCGGCGCCGCTTTGCGGGAGGTAGTTCTACATGAATAACAATGAGCAGGTTGCAGGTAAAAAGCATGAACGAAGGATGTGGAGAATGGAGAGGAATGGTTCGATTTCGCCTAAAAATTGGTTTGCACCCACGTGCGGTGTGAAGTAGGATTACATACGCGCACACGGGGAAATGTGATGGGGCGCAAATGGACGAAGACGCACCTGCAATCATCTCCTCTGCCTCCTGTCCCGGCCCACGCGGTGACATGTCCCTGTACTTTGCAGGCGTATCAAGATAGCCGGTGGTAGATGTTGGGAAGGTGGCAGCGTGACTCGGTTCTGGCTCAGACGGTATCCAACCTCTCTTCCGGGCGAGCGGCACGGGCGGGGGGAGGGAGTTGATGGGAGGGAACCTTTGGAGAGGGTGGGATGGGACCTGGCGAGATATGGTATTGCCTTCGCTCCGGGACTGTGCCAGAACTGGACCGGACCTGGCCAAAAAAGGGTTATGCAGACCGGGGACATTGAGGGAGAACGTGAACGGAAACTGCATCATTGTCGTAGCTCGCTCGTGAAAAAAAGGGACAGACAGAAAACACGGCAGCGTATCGACCGACTTTGCGGCCTCGACGATATTGATGTTGGTGCATGCACGAACGCCTCGAGTGGCACATGCTGGCGTGGGAAAACACTGCCTCATCTCACCGTGCGCACGCCCAACAAACACCTGACACGAGGTCCAACCGTGCGCGATTCATCTTCATCTTCGACTCTGAACTGATTTGCGCGCGCTGATCACAGAAGCCATGTCGCGTATGACTCATGCGTGCTTTTGTCGCGACCCTCAATTCCTGTGCTACAGCCTGGGACATCACATGAGCCGCGAACACCATGTTCGCTGGCAAAAGTTTCCCGATGACTCCCTTGCGGGGCACATATGACAGCTGTTCCTCACGCGATATTCAGTTCCTTGAGTTCGTCTTCAAAAAGAAAAGAAATAATATCAGCGCCGCTGTGATGATTACACTTTCAGCCACGCATGCCTGCATGACCGTTGAATAAACTAGTTTTGGCCCGTCAAGATTCCTACCACCGAACACAGCCCGTGCGTGTTTCTAGCGACAGCCTCACTCAATTGTGACATTACGATAATCGATGATAGGGAACTCTCAAGATACAAGGACAAAGGTCTCCAACAGCAAAGAGGCGCTCGTTATGAATAACCCACCGCTTCACTCTGTGGACTCGTGGGGCTCGAACTGTGGCGAAGTGCAACGGGCTAGCATTCATGGTTGTCACAAACATCTGTCTGCATAATCCTGTCCAACCTACGTCTCTGTGGCATATTCAGCGAGTGTCCAGCGTAGTTCTGTGATATTCAATGAATGTCAAGTTTCATTTCGGGGCCATGCAAGTCAAAACCAATTACACCTCCGCAGTTCCTTGTGTTGCCCGCCTTGTGGAGCTTGACCTCTCCTTTGACGCAAGGCTCTGGGTTGTCACCTCGGAGGGGAAATAGGCGATCTCCGTCCCACGTTCCGTTCACATCGAATGACAACAAAGGGTTGGTAAATTGGCTCCCCTTTGCCAACCTGCTCTGATCCACGTAGCCTCTGTATACGCCGGGGTCCGGCACAGCTGCTATACTGCAGTAAACGCAAGCATGTGACCTTAGATAAAAGATGGAACGTCTGCACACCGGCGATCCAGGACACCGGAAATCATGACATACTCTGCTGAAGAGCAAGGTTTATTGGGCAGCCATGTCCCCAACCACAGTGTGCGACTTGGCAGCGGCTCTGTAGACTCCCCTCCCGACTTTTCCCAGATCATGACAGGTGAGCACACTATTCTTGATACATCCCGACACTGACATCTACGTCGTGGGTTTCGAAGCATATTTTTCTCCTGGCGTTCAGTGTTATGGGGAACCCTCTCCCTCTTTCCCGCCAGTCCAGAGAGGCACCTTACTTGTCAAAGCTGGTGCCATCCCTCATGCAATTCACGCCTCCGTACCACAACCCACCGCTGAGGGCCATGCCATCCCAAACGCTGGCCCTGGGACGCCTATTCCCCGATTCCTGGCCCGATCACTCCCTGTTGCCCTACTTCCGACTCCCTATTTTTTTAATTCAAACAATGCGACAGAACTTGAACACTCTTTGTGTACATCTTCTGGAAGTGGGGAATCGTGTGGTGCAGTTGCAGAAGATACCGAAGAAGATGCGTGCCCGCTTACCCTTGGCATGCTTCACAATGCAGGTTCGCTGCTCCCCGTGGCCCCCAACATTCTGGAAGATGGCGTCCGTTATAATTCAACCTGGACATTTGAAGTATGCTTCTTCTCTGATTCCATTGTCATCGCTTGCTCAGTATACTATTCTCCGAAGGACATGATAAAGTTCAACAGCATTGCTATCGATGAAACGGAGATCACTTGTTCATGGATGTCACATGAGGAAATCTGCAACGATAATATCAAGGTCAAAGACATCAAAACTCACCTGATGCACAAACATGGAGTCAAGCCCAGGCCGTCGACGGACTTGTTGCCACAGAAGTGTTTGTGGGATCGATGCTCAACCAGAAAACTGAGGAATCTTTCGGCCCTCGCAAGGCACGTCCAAGAACAGCACTCTCGGGTAAGATGGGCTTGTCCTACGTGTGACAAGACGTTCACAAGACGGTCCACATTGCTGGGGCATTTTAAGTTGTGCGCGGGGCATAGACGGGGTTTCAGGGCTTAGTATCCGGGCAAAGAGCCTCTCATGCTCTTCGCATGTCCGCATCTGTAAACTCCGAGACTACTAGTCATATTTCTGTGACTTGTTCCCCTTCCCATTCTTTCCTCACATATTGAGTTGCCTCGAGGCTTCTGTTGATCATGTCGGCTCGGTTCTCTTCTTCAACGAACTGTTGTGATACACTTTGATGTAATTCATGTCTCATCTCTCTCGTCACCTGTGATGTCCTGAATCAAGTCTGCTAGTATGGCACACCGCTTAGTGACAGCTGCGTCTTTGAGAAAGGTCGAGGGAAAAAAGCATGTTGAATACAGCTTGAAAAGCCTCCCTGAACGCGCCAGGATTCCGAGTCTTATCAAAATCCGATTTTCACACAACGGGTGGATTACAGAAACGAGGTCGACCGCCGCTCGTGTTCAACGCCCCTTGATTACATCAATTGCACATCGCTTGGATATCAAGATATCAAGCCTTTGCCCAGTCTCGAGAGTCATGAAATGCGCGGTGAGCGGGTGTTGGAGAGATAAGCGGACCACAGCCACATTCTTGCCATCGAAATCTCGAAGCGCGCATTGATTTGGGCGTTATGAGTTTCATTTCTTGCCTGACCAATTGCCAATTTCATAACAATTCAAGTAAAGCTCAATAACTTGAAGAGACCGGAGTCTTTTCAGGCGACGGTGACACGATACTACCGTTTTGCAGAGGCTTCATAAAGGGAAGCGCCCCGAGCGTTCAAGTTTGCTGCCTTGGCTGGAGTGCAGTGACGTTTTTCTCATCAGGATATTTACGTCGTGATAACACAATGACAACTAGGCATGATCGATCCCGGGAACACCACTTCACCGTGCCTTCTCGTAACATCAGATTGATTGGTCTGAGTCACTCCACCAAGTGCCTTCCTTTGAATGAACAAGCGGCCTCGTGTGTACCACTCTTTCAAACGTGTCGATTGGTGCAGCAATGGTCAGCCTGCGGTTTCTCTCCCTAAGTCACCGTAGACACCACATCATTCCGTATACCAAAAGGACCACACTTTTTTTCCCTTTACATTCACTTCATCCCTCTGTTTCCCCTCCAGAAAAATGGAATTGATCACTGGCGCCCGGTGTCCCCACATGGTATCCTAACGTCGACTGATTCACTCACTTGCTCCATGCGGACCCAGCCTGGTTTGCAGGACCAGTTTGTCTCGTTATGATCGGACCCATTGTTGTGTCGTGTTGACCTCTCGGGCCACATTGCTATCATAGACTCTTTCTAGATTACATATTGTTGCCATGCTGTTTGCATGACATTGTAGGCCTCACAGCTTACAACACTCGGTATGGTGCACGGCAGCACTATCTTCTTCCATATTGGTCATCGCTCTACAGCCCAGCTACTTTCATGACTGCACAGCAGTTATTCTCTGGTCTGTCGCATTGCTTTCACTGCTCTGTTCTTCTCATCGTTGAAACATCACCCTGCAGCAGCAGACTGGCACTCTCTACTCTCATCTCCCTGTCCTTTCTCCCCTCATCTGACATGTGTTTAGCAAACACTTCATTTTTGATTTGAACACACCCATGTTCATCCCAGCGGTCTATTCGACCTACTACTTTGGCTTCGAACCTGTCGCAGCCATAAGCCCATGATTGATTCATGGGTCAGCTAACCAATTAACTATTTTAATCAGTCCCTTTACATGCCACAAATGATCCTGATACTGTTATCAGCAATAGCCTATTCATCCCGTCCCCGTGGGATCCGAAACACGTTCATTATTTATGTTGTTGCGTGGATCGTCCAGTTCCTTGGCCATGGCCTTGCAGACGGTCGTGCGCCTACACTGAAAGATGATATTGTTGGACGTACGCCTCATCTTCTGTGTGGGCGATTCACTACTTGCGATGTCCGCATAGCTTCGGCCAACGCTCCCCTTTTTGTCC
>JBBPLU010000071.1:55990-69831 GCA_038089935.1 Boletellus emodensis | reverse complement strand
CTTCCTTTGCCCTTGCTGACTGCCCTGATCGCTTTCCGAACGTTGAGTACCTCGTCGCCGCCTTTTCGAGCCCGCTTGGCCGCGCTGTCCAGTTTTGATATGAGGGCGAGAGAGGTCTGTTTCTCTTGCTCTGCGGATGCTTCGGTGGGATCGAACTGGACGAAAAGGGGCCTGAGCACACACGCCCAGCCCATCGCGAAAAAAAGAAAGCTACCTTGCGCTTGACCCCCCGCATCTTCTTGTCTCCCTCGAGCTGCCTGTCGAACCTGCCCATGCTGGCCGTGCTGATCCGCGTCGACGCGAGCGTGCGGTCGATGTCGACTTTCCGCTGATCACGGTCCGGTCGTGCGGGGGTTTCTTGTTGTTGAGCGCGCGCGACGTTGTGCAGGCGTTGACGTTCGTTTTTAGCGACGCGCGCTTTACGGGCATGTCTGGCCTCTCGTACTGGATCCACGTCCACCGCTAATCAACAAAGATGAGAAGCGTCGCCAACGACTGCAACGACGACGACGACGACGACGACCGAAACGCACCGGCGTTTGCCTTGACCTCGTGGATCCACTGCGTCTCTGCCTGCTTGTTCTTGGCTCCCTTGCCCCACCGGGCGACCCACTCTTGACGCGCGTCGTCCCAGACGGCGTTGGTGCGCCGGGGTGTCTTCTGGATGCCTTTGGCGGCGGCGAAGCGTTCCCATTTCGTGGGCGGTTTCGGCTTCGGGAGCGGTTTGGCGCGCGGGAGTGGAGTTTTGGGCGCGGGGAGGTCGACGACGGGGCCGTCGGGCGATGGACGGGTGGGGAGGGCGTAGAGAGCGGCGAGGAGGCTCTGGATGCCGTCTCGCGCGGTCGCGCGGAGGCAGTGTTCGAGATCGGCGCTAAATTGGCGAATGCGATTACGTTGGGGGGGGCGTGAGGAAGGGGGGGGGGGGGGGGGGGGGGCGGCTACGCCGTTTGCCTGGGGGCGTGCGTGTGGGCTGGGGGGAGGGGGGGGGGGGGGGGGGGGGGGCGGGGGGGGGGGGGGGGGGGGGGCGGGGGGGGGGGGGGGGGGGGGGGGGGGGGGGGGGGGGGGGGGGGGGGGGGGGGGGGGGGGGGGGGGGGGGGGGGGGGGGGGGAGCACGTACCCGTCGTTCTCGGGGTCGATCCCGTGTGCGTCGGTGACGGTGAGGAGGGCGGGGTCGACGTCGAGGGTGTCCTTGTCGACGGTGGTGGTGTCGCTTTTTTTTTTGGGAGGGGGGAGGGGCAGTGAGATGGGCTTGGGGGATTGTTTTCGAGGGCTTACACGTTGGCTGTGTGGGATGCGAGTAGGTGGGACACGTCCATCGCGAGCGTACGAGCGAGGGCAGCGTGTTCCGAAAAAGGAAATTAGGTGGGCTGTGGGAAGTCACATGGCACCGCACCACAGCAAACCGGAACGAGAGATCAAGGGACGAACACTGCTTATACAAAAGAGATATGGTATGCAAGTGCAGCCCCTACAGGCATAGCGTTCGCAGCGGTGATTGAAAATGATATACGAGGTAGAGGTGTGTACCATGGGGTTCTTAAGCAGCCACTTTTTTCAGCTTGAACGACGGACCACGACTACAACGATTAGCAAGAAGTACCACGTGAACGCTGGGCGAGATCAGTGACGCTTCAAATCTGCAATACGTAGCCGACCAAAAAACACCAAAATGACAAGGCTGTCCTCGTTTGGTCAGTCGGTTAACAAATCAGTGCTGTAAACCACTCCTGGCCACCAATCAGATGCCCACCAATCTCGCAGGAACGCCAGCTGGTAAGCGGTTCGCTTAGACGGTTTGCAGATAGGATTGCTATTACATCTAGGGCCGCATCAGCAAACATAGCCGAGCCCGAGGTTGGCTGGCCAGCAACCCAGGATTGCTTATTTGGAACAGTGGTATTTTCGATTACGAAGCGTGCTGTATAAAAGCCTGTAAACGACTACTCCCCACCAATCAGATGCCACCAATCTCGCAGGAACGCCAGTCTGTAGTGGTTCGCTTGAACGATGTGCTGATGTAGTTCCAAAACTATGGGCCGAATTTCTGAGATTTCGACTCAGGATTTTTGTTGATATGTGGCGTTGGTGGCGCTGGACCAAATAGTGCTAACCCAGATGTAATTACATGCTTCTCGGATTCGGCAGCAGGTGCGACATTGACCAGGACGCCCACTGTAGTTGCTCTTCACTGTCTCTCCATGCTTTACCGACATATCCCGCAACCTGTGAAAGAGCAAATAGTAGTGATGGCTGCTCACATAAAGGTAAAGAGGATCGCTGAACTGACTGGAATCAGCGAGCGAGCTATTCGTCGAACA
Source organism: Boletellus emodensis (assembly GCA_038089935.1). NCBI lineage: Eukaryota > Fungi > Basidiomycota > Agaricomycetes > Boletales > Boletaceae > Boletellus > Boletellus emodensis. The sequence goes on along the minus strand of JBBPLU010000071.1, from coordinate 67,513 downwards.
ATTATGCTATGGAAGAAGACTGGCACAGCTCGCACTCACAGACAACGCGCCGTCTCCAAACGTGTCCCCCGCCTTCGCCAGCGCTCCAGCGGTCTCTATCGTCGTCGACGCGTTCTAACTCGCAGCTCCCCAACTGACCTCCTGGCGCACTACCTTGACGCTGCGTGCTCATCTCCGACGCCTGTGGGACGTCCCATGGCCCTGTGGCAGCCGTCTGGTGTGGCCGTTTCGCCATCCGGCTCGTCTGGGGCCTCTGGAGGCGAGTTTCCTTCAACCTGTCATTCTGAGCGTTCGCGCTCAACTTCTGACGCGGCCTGTAGCTTCTTCGGTCGCCCTACCGCATCCTCGACATGCCTCGACACTCCCAGCACGTCTGTTCTAGCCGCCGCAACCTGATCGTTGGAGCTCGGCTCAGCTCGCAACTCCCCCTCGAACTCAACGTTCGGGGGTGTGTTCTCTCGACTCACGGCCTCGTCTGGCGGTTTCTATGGCTCTGGTGGGTCTGGGGATACTCCTGGTACGCTCCTGTCGACTCGTTGGGTGAGCTGACTATACTCGTCGATTGTCGTTCATCGCCTGTGCGCACACACCCACCGTCTCTCCCTCGAGCCCTGGACGAGCTGGCACACGTGGACAGCATGGTCTGAGGTTGTGGTCATGGGGCAGCGAGCATGATGTCCGATACCATTGAATAGTATTCCTGATTCTGCTCACTGGCACTGTCAGAGGCCATAGCAAATGAGATCATCAAGACAGCGAATAGTCGACGATGAAATGAACGAACGAGTATCGCCTGACTTGTAGCGCCGGCGGTGATGTCACGGTCTAGCTTGCCCAATAGCGTTAGTCTCCATTTCTGAAACGGTTAGGACTATTTGGTCCGGCGCCACCAACGCCACATATAAACAAAAATCAAATCTCAAGTTTGAGGCCAGTGAGATCACGCGGACTCCGACAGAGTAGCGAGATAGCCGGAGTGCCTCACCGTCATGGCGACGATAACTTGGACAGGTACTTATTCGACCCCCTCGATCGAACCCCCGCAGGGTGCCCACCACCCCTTTCTACTGTTCGACTCGGACGCGGTTGTTTCCCGCAAACTTCAGCCTTCTGGCATACTTTTCACGTCCAGTTCATGGCTTCCGATCTGCAGCTCGCTGTGAAGGCAATCCAGCTGAACGACTACACCACCCGTACGCTCATTAATTATGACGCCATCCCAGCCTGACAGCTCCTTCACCAGTCATCACCCTCACTGCTATCGGATATGATTACAGTGAGTGATCGCACCACGTCCGTCTCACCAGTCTGTCGGACAAACCTCGGCGTCATCAGTCCTCACGTTCTCGAAAGAGGTGCGTGTAACGTGGTCCGAGGGACAATTCGCCGACCGAGATTCTCGCAGGTGGAATACGTTTGGGTAACGAGGCCCCATCTCCCAGCACGACATGTATGTTGACACGGTCGCAGAACAAGCCATGGAGTCGGGTGTCCACGTTGTTCGTTCTCGTCAGTCCTACAAGTTTCGATCACCTCCATAGTCCTTCGTTAGCTGAATCGTGCTTGTTACCAGGTTCGCTATGTCGGGTTATGTTTCACCATGTACGTCCACGTCTGCAGTGCACGTTAGATTGATCCCTGATTGGTTCACTAGAACCGAATCCATCTGTGCGTCCAGTTCCTGTCATTCCAGCCTTGCTGAGCTGATCAAGCCAATCACAGCGGGGAGTTCTTTCTTGCCCGGACCTATAAAGGTAAGCTTTTATCCCAATGATGACCACCAGAGATACTCAATTCTTCGTAGGCGTATGTATCCGTCCCACGTCGATGTTATGTATCGATGACAGCCCATTGTAATCAAACATGACAACAGGTGTGAGTGCGTTCATTAAATTCTCGAATATGCCTGCACTCAAAAACACTCAAGGTAATGCAGTTTTTCTTCTCCAGACATGGACTAGCCTCATTTTCTTCGGCGCCGCGGATTGTGAGATTTCATGTTCACCTTTGGATCGATGGTTTACGTTGTTGATTGTAGTAGTGATGATCCTCCGTGTGTGGGCATTATATCATCGTTCGCGAAAGATCCTTGCAGCCATCTTCCTACTATATGCCGTAGAACTGGTCCCGTATTTAGCTTATTGTGCCGCGGTCAGCACTGAGAAAGTTGTGCTCTTTGGTAAGTGAGACATGCCCTTTTCGTTGTACCACTCTCCAATTTCATGGCAGGCATCGCTCGATTGCCTGGTTTTACGTTTTGCCCGGTACTAGACACTCCCACCATTTGGGCGCACCTGATAGGTAGTGTCCAGATCGTGTTCAACGCGTCGATGTGTGTGCTCGTCGGTGTTCAATTCGTCCAACAGTCGGTTGAAATGTACCGAGCGACGAAGCAGTACCGGCTCGATCATTATTTCGACACTGTCGTCAAGGAAGGCGTCATTTACTTTCTTACGTGCGTCCGGGTCCCACTACGTCATCTTATTTCCTTCTGCCTCTTCCATCTCTCTCTCGTTTTTCCCGAGCTGACAAGCAACCTTCGTGGGCAGCATCCTGACATACTCCATCATCACCTTATTGGCAGACGCAAACGACGTTCCAGCGTATGAGCCGTGGATAGTCCTACTTTCCGTGGTGCAAATCGTGCCGATGTTCACCCTCACATCGCGGTTCATCTTGAATCTGCGAGAGCTCTATGCGTGCGATCGCAAACGCCAACTCGGGAGCGAGCTTGACGCGGCTTTCGGGTTGACGTCGCGATTTGGCCATGAAACTGTTGCGAGCGTCGTGGTCACGCACTCCGACACGCGGGAGAGCGAGGGGTTGGAGGGGTCAGAGCGGGACGGAGAGATATGGATGGAAGAGAGAGGGGTTCGTAGCACCGGCGAGGGTGTCTAACGGAGCCGTGCAGGTGATCGTCTGATCTTGGCATTCCCAAGGAACGCACGGCATTCGCGCACGGCCGCGTCATCAAAGCGCGTCGGCTACCAAGTCCATCGCTACCTACGACCAGCCACCGTTCCCTTTTCTTTCTGCCCCTTTGAAATCTCTTTTCATGCACCACGAACGCTATGCTATCCCTTTTGTTACTATTCCTCGTCCACCCCTTTTCCTACTTAGTCACATACAGTATTTAGATGCCCAACGGTGCGCCCATGTACACCATCATCATATCATAGTCCCATTCCACCGCAGTTCCTCCGATCTCGCTCCCGCTCTCGTCTAAAGTCGCCCAATTCCACTTTTCGAAAGCGACGACGAGCGACTCGTCATTTCGCCGCTTACCTAACCCACTCCTCTTCATCGCTGTAGCCCACCACGGCGGATTGATGGTAACCGTTTGGTGTGGTGAGCTGGAGCGCGAAAGAAGCCCTCGATGCTATCCTCCGTGCTTTTTGCTACTCGCTAAGAGGATGCGGCGGGCTGGGGAACGCCGAAACAATCAGATTCGCGAACAAGGCTCTCCCGTCATGTTACTTGTGTAGGGGTCAGCTGACTCCATGGTTTTGACTCGGACGTAGAATGGGCAGGCTGTCCAAGTGACAGCGGTACGGTGGTGAATTCGGCCAGGAACCGGGGGTAAAGCACAGAGAGACGTCTGTTTCTGAAGGCGGGAGGCGCCTGCTTTCCAGACAGGCTGGTAAGATGGATAACGCTGACCTGTCGAATCGATTGACACAAAACGCCAAGTCTGGCTTGGACGCTTGACAAGCCGCCCGGCTTTCTGTCTTAGCGGCTGTGGGCCTGGTAAGCGTTCCGGCCAACCCCTCCAAGGTCGCGGGACTGTTCTGCTTTGGATCACATATAAATTTGTGGTGTGTACTGGCTCGGACTCCAAACTGTTCGAGATCGGCGCTATGCGTTGGAGGGGGAGACGCGGGCGTGAGGGGGGGGACGTACCTATCGCTTTCGGGGTCGATCTCGCGTGCGTCGGTGACGGTGAGGAGCGCGAGGTCGACGCCGAGGGTGTCCTTGTCCACGGTGATGTATTGATGGGGTTGCGAACCAGTGCGCTTCCACGGTGGAATGTGGTTCAATTCCACCGTGGAAGGGTTCAGTACTTCAGTAGCCTCCACTATGGATTGTCCCTTTCTTCGGAGGGTGCATCTACAACCGCCATCCCCTACGTTCGGGTGGCGTTCTTCTACAGATTTGAGTCATTCCAGCCCAAGTATTGCATAGGCTACGTGTCGGGTGTCAGTCACGGCTCTACCTACGCACTTCAAACGCCCATCCTTGGTCTGGTGACCAGCGTATCAATTGATCCTTGCTTCCGAACTACCGACTTGCGCGTGGTGGCCCAGGGCGAATTGGATGGCGTGGGCGTCAACGTTCACCACTAGTCGCCACCGACTCGGAGTCCTGTCTCCCGCCAAGCGTGAAGCATTCGGCTGAGCGACATAGAACGTGCGTTCTCCGTTTCCAAACACCAGCGATTTCGATGTCACTGCTACAGTAGTACTAGTCAAACTCGCCACAATGGTGGCCTTCGTCTCCTCAAGGAAACCCGTAGTCGGTAGGTTTACCACCATCCTCGCAACATCGTAAAGACCCATCGCACATTGCCTCCCTCCGTGCCGTGTGGCTCAAATACTTTTGCCGCGCGCTACCTGCCGTCTCACCGTCTACGGTACTCAGTACTCAAGACCTGCATACATTTATCCGCGTATCACCACATACATCGCAAGCAGGTACCATGAACCCCCTCAGCGGCTCCCTGGGTCGACTTTCCTAACGATCACTGAGTTGGTTCAGTCTCACGTCTCCTCCGCCTTGCATAATCCTCGTTAAACAGGCCGTTGATCAGCTCCTTCTCGTCAATCGCCTTCTTCGGCCGCCTCGCGTAAGCCTCGTTAAACAGGTCGTCGATCAGCTCCTTCTCGTCAATCACCTTCTTCGGCTGCTTATTGAGCATGATGCTCAACAGCGTGGAGTTGGAGACAATATACACCCGCTGGTCTGGGATGTTGGCATCTTCCAAGTTGACCCGAACGCTCTTCCTGGTCTTATCGACGAACTCCTTCTGCGCGACTTGATACAACTTCTTGCGTCGCTCTACGTCTTCTTCATCCCCATCACTATCATAACCCATCTCGATCATGAGGTTCCGGATGTGCTGGTCAGCCTTGGAGCGTACGATATACGTCGGGATGTTGAAACGTCTCGCGTTTGTGAGGATGGCGATATCTGTCATCATGAACCGTTTGTGGAAGAGGACGATAATACAGTCGAACACATAGAGACCCTGGTCGTTGAAGTATTGCCAGTCGCGGCATCTGAAGGTTCCTGCGCAAGGGATGTCGTACCACACGTACGGATTCTCTGGATTCACGTGTTGGTAGCGAGTCGTCTGGAGCGTCGTCTCTGTGACGCCGACAGCTGCAGCACCCGAGTCGCTGCTACGCAATCCACGGAAGGCATTTACGAGAGAAGACTTGCCGCTATCAGAGATGCCCACAACTGCAAAGTGAAAACAATCCTTTCTATACTGGATGCGTCTCTTGGCCTCGGCAAGTTCTTCGGAGGTGGGGGTCACGACGGGCTGAATACCCTCCTTCAAACGGTTTTCGGCGTCTGCTTTGGCTTCGTTTGCTTTCCGTGCTTCTTCGGCAGCTACGCGAGCCATCTCCTCGGCCAGAGCTTTCCCTTCTTCGGCCACGCGACGTTGTTCGTCTGCAGCTTTCTGCGCCCTCTCCGCCTCTTCTCTCGCGGCCTGCACATCCCTCTCTGCGTCCTCCTTCATCTTCTGGGCTCGTTCCGACTCCTCCTGTGCCTCCCGTGCATAGCGCTCGGCGTCCTTTGCAGCCTTGGCTGATGCCTCCGCGAGCTCCTCGGCACGCTTGGCAGCGATGGCAGCCTCCTGCATCTCCGCCTTCAAGCGCTCCATCTCCTCGGCGGCCCTGGCTGCCTCTTTCTGGCGTTCGCGCGCGCGCGCGCTCTCCTGTTCGGCGTTCTGCCTGATCTGATCTGCCTGCTCTCGGGCAGCATTGGCGGCTGCCTCGGCTTCTCGCCAGGCGTTCTCGGCGTTCTGACGCGCTTCGATCTCTTGGATAGTTGGGTTCTCGGACTCGGGGCGGAGGCTGAAAAGCCTTGAGACCCATCCACCCATGTCGCGCTAAGCTATTCGGTCGCGTTGGTGAGCAAGAAAGGGCGCTCGGTGGTACGTAGTACTTTGGAAAGTAAGATAACACGACTTGGACTGTGCGTGGGGTGGCGACGATGTTGGTGCCGTCGTTGTCGAGAGCTCGAGGGTGCAGCGGGCGTATTTAACTGGCCATGTGCTCCGAAGCCCTGCCGGTGGGTCCCACCACAGCAAGTGGCGTGGCGTGGCGCTCGAGTTGGCCGTGTCCGCTGTGGCTTCGAGGAGGACCCAAATGAGGTTTTGTTCCGCGAGGCTTTTCCTATGGAGTTCCTTCTGGTGATGACTCGGGGCGATTAAACGTACGGAAACATGTCCGATCGAAAGGGCGCGCGTGCATTGCTGGGCCAGAGCGGGCTGCAGGCTGCAACTCCGTTCAGCCCTACAATGCGGCTAACATTGCATGCGTTCGTACATGCGTTTCTGACCCCGGGGTTGTGAATTAGAGACGGAGCGGCGATGGCTACGAGGCGTCGAGGTCACTCCGCCACCACAGGCTACGAGTCAAGCTTCAAGCTTTCAAGCCCAGCGGAAGCTGACCATAACGGGGCGTGATATATCACGCAGCACAGAACCCTTCTCGCACTGCATCAACAAAGTTTCCATGCTGTAGGGCCCAGGGTGTTTGCTGCCAATTTCCGAACTCTCTTCGTTCACAACTTCCATTCACATCACGTTTAGCTGTGTAAATGGCATTATATATCGTCTCCCCCCACCGTCGCCCGTCTCGCCATTCCCCCATCGTCTAAACGACACCGGGTCGATCGGCTCAATCAAGGCGGAAAACGATGTTCGCCTTTCTAACATCCGCGGCTAAATTCGCGCTCAGATTGGCACCAGCTGTCCTGCCTCTGATCCCGTCCCTGTTTAACCGTCAGCCGGACAAAGCGAACCCTACGCTCTCCGACATCCAAGCGCGTCAGGATGTGGAACGCGCCCAGAGAGATGCGTTGGCGGCTGCCGACACCGCCAGACAGCTCGCAGACCAAGCGAGGCAGGATGCAGCACAGGAGCGCGATCGCGCGCGCACACGTCAGGACGAAGCGGACAGGGCCACCAGACGGACCGCAGAGGAGATGGACCGGATGAGGGGACAGATGGGCGAGGCTGCAAACGCCGCGAGGCGTGCCGAGGGTCTTGCAGAGGCGGCGACCAAAGCGGCCAGGGAAGACGCTGCGCGGTATGCGCGCGAAGCTCAAGCGGAACGAGAGCGCGCACGACAGATGCTCGAAGATGCGGAGAGGAGGATGGCAGCTGCGCGGGAAGATGCGCAACGGGCACGACAGGCGGCAGATGAACAGCGCCGCACGGCCGAGGCTGGCATGGCCCGCGCTGAGGAGGCGGCTCGTCAAGCCGCCGAAGAGACGCGCAGGGCAAACGAGGCCAGGGCGGACGCCGAAAGACGTTTGAGGGAGGGTATTCAGCCCGTCGTGACCCCCACTCCCGAGGAAGTCGCTGCAGCCAAGAGGCGATTCCAGTACAGGGAGGATCGGTTTCACTTTGCAGTCGCAGGCGTATCCGGAAGTGGCAAGTCTTCTCTCGTGAACGCCTTTCGCGGGTTGCGTAACAGCGACTCGGGTGCTGCGGCGGTCGGCGTCACGGAGACGACGTTCCAGACAACTCGCTACCAAGACGTGAACCCGGAGAACCCGTACGTGTGGTACGATATCCCTGGCGCAGGAACCTTCAGATGCCGTGACTGGCAATACTTCAACGACCAAGGTCTCTACGTGCTTGACTCCATCATCGTCCTCTTCGACAACCGCTTCACGATGACGGACATTGCCATCCTCACAAACGCGAAACGTTTCGGTATCCCGACGTACATCGTACGTTCCAAGGCCGACCAGCACATCCGAAACCTCATGAGGGACATGGGTTACGATGACGAGGGGGATGACGAGGAAGACGTCGAGCGCCGTAACAGGCTATACAACGCCGCACGGAGGGAGTTCATCGATAGCACGAGAAGGACCGTCCAGACCAACCTGGAAGACGCGAACCTCCCCGACCAGCGCGTATACATCATTTCCAACAACACGCTCTTGACTATCGTGCTGAACAGGACGCCAAGGAAGATGATTGACGAGGTGGATCTCCTCAACGATCTGTTCAACGATGCTTATAGAAGGCGGAGGACCAACCCCATACCCGAATGAGAGGATGTTGCTTCTGGGCAGTTCTGACTGTCGGTTTTCGTCATGATGCTAGTATACGTGCTCTCGACTTGTGACGTTTGTTCGAGCCATGTTTTCAATGAATTTGGAGTCGAGTGTCGTGCATGGACTCTGAGGCCTGGCTCATGACCCGCTGCCATAGGGTCTGAGCGAGGCTGCGTTCAAATTGTCGTCCCATGGTGACCTCTGGGGCTGAATGTCCTTGGTGAGCAAAGCTAAGTCCAAGTATGCTACACAGGCAAAACCCGACAAGTGCTATCATGGCTAGCACGAGCGCACGTCCGTGCTATGGTGGAGAGCGGGTCGCTCGGAGTACACGGCGGTATGACGTCACTATGCTACACGGGAGGAGGTCCTTCACCGAGTTCGTGTTCTTTTAGTTAGGACGACACAAAGTGCGTAAAATAGCCCTCGAACGCAGACTTGGCATCGTCGAGCAGAGTGGTGAGCAGCATGATATCGTTCTCGTCGAGGTGTGCGCGGTCATCCTGATCAAGTTCCAGGCACGTCAACGATTCCGCAGACCATTCTCTCTCCTTCATCTGCCGAACCACCTTGTTCCTCCACCGCTGCCACACCTGTGTGTCATTCGGGATGAAATCCCGGAGGATTCTTCCAGGGTGCATACCGCCATACGGGCTCTCCATCCCATCGCATACGAGGAGACACGCAAAGACCGTCATCGTCGTCCTCGTCCCAAGACGGAATTTGCGCATTTTTGGTTTGCCTAGCTTTCTGAAAAGAACTTTTGCCTGTATCCTTTCCTTCTCCAGCGAAGAGAGATACGAGTTGTAGGCCCATGACACGAAGAGGGTCCCGAGGAACATGATTTGGCCAAAGAGCGATCCCTGGGGAATCAGGAGAAGCTGGAGCAAGAACTGGACGAGGAGGAGCAGAGAACAGAGCCCGACGCAGTCGTATCTGGGCCCTCCGGACATCGTCAAGACAAATTTGCCTTTCGTGATTGCGTTGACGTCCTTTTCAGCGCCTTTCATCACGATGATGGTATCCTCCCCTATGAGCATGCCGTCTCCCGGCGGTGCACCCGGCGCCGGTTTCTTGACGGTATCGAGGGTGAGTTCCCCAGAGCCAATCACAAAACAAGCGATTCCGCTGGAGACGACGCCGAGCAAGATCATCGAGAAACTGAACCAGTCCGCAATCAAGGCACAGACGATGCATCCGACGGCGCTGGTGAGTATGGGAATGAAGGCGAGAAGCGCGTTGCCGGCATCCCTCTTGGGCACCTCTTCGTCATACTTGACGTCCTTCAATTCCAAGAAGGCGACGTTGCTTGGCGCAGTTTCCCTCCCCGGGATGCGCTGCAAGCCTTTTATCTCCTGAGCTCTCTGCATCGTGAGGTATCCCAGATGGCCCGTCCGCATCTCCGTCCCGGACAGCGAGGCAACATACTTGGGTCCTGGCCTTCCGTCGAGCCCAAACGAAACTGCTGGCGTTTCGTTGGGACCTGGAAAAAGCCCATCCCATATGCGCGCGTTGGCGAGCTGGCCGAACCGTTTCGCAATGGTGTAGCTCCCCGGGGAATTGTACCACCCGAGCCATTTTCTGGCCTTGAACAAGTGCACGGTGGCCATTGCCGAGATGGCCTCTTCGCCACCAAAGAATCCGGCCACGCCGGACGCATCGAGGTTGAATTTCGAGTCTTCGAGGGGTCTGTCGAGGACGGGCATGGGGATTGACACTGCCTGGCATGCGGCTATGTGGTGAGTGCGGAGTACGGTAAGGGAAGTATTGTCCCAGGTTCATTTCCAGGTATCCACGTTCAGCTACAAAAGCGGTCGAAACAGACAGCGGTTGCATATCTTCCGTAAGTGAGCAAGCCTCCCTATTGGCTGATTGTGGATCTATGCGACGCTTAGATATCTTGGTTACGAAAAGTGAGCGTTTGGGGCATGCCGGATGTCTGATGCCGGCTTGGATGTACAGGACTGTCGATCTCTCCGTCTTCTTTTCAGCGCCCTCAAGGGCTCAAGGGCACTGCCAGTCAGTTTAGCGATTCGTCGTCTGGTAACTTGTTCATGAGCATCGAGCGGTTCTCTCTGGGATGGTCTTCTTTCTGTTTAGACAGCGTAAAGTCGTCAAGCGATAACGTTACACAGCAGGTCGGGGCGGAATTGCCGTGGACACGAGGCCCTCGCTCCCCGTGGTCTTCGTCCGATGCCACTGCCAACCACTAATGTACCAATGCTACCACTCCTTTTGGTCCGCGTACGCCAAAGGTGGCTACGGGTGCACTCTAGTTCACCGTTCTTGTCATCAACACTGGACGTAACAGGAAGGCTGAAGGTGGATGCATTCACGACCCTCAGGACACTAAACCATTCACGGTGATTTGGAGTCATGATACACGTTGTTTGCCAATTGCTGCGCTGCACAGGATGCTCGTTTCATGCTTTAACGTGCTCGCCAATGCATGTTCCCGCAACTTTCTCGATATTCTCTCGTGTATCCGGTCATGTTGTTCAGCCTGATTGCACCCAAATTGAAGGAGGTGTTGGACTCTCGACATGAGCAAAAACCGCACGTCACATTGGTCAGTGTACGTTTGATCACGGTTCGGACGGCCAGCTGACGAGACGAACCGCCAAATCAGGACCCTCCAACTCCCGTTCCAGAGGAAAAAGTCGCGCCCACGCAGATCGTAGATGAGATAGCGCAGAGAGTGCTTTCAGGCATGCCCCTGCGTGTCATTAATTTGAGCACGGGGAGGTTCTCCTCGAGCGCCGAACTTCTTCGCACCTTCAAACGCTCATCCGAGTACCAAGCACTTGTATCCGACAGGACTCTTGCTCCGGATGTCCTTGCGAATCAGGCGGAAGACATCATACACAAATACTTTGCGTACGTCATGTTGTCTCACGTATGGGGTGAAGACGAACCGTTGTATGGAGAAGTCGATGCGATCGCGAACATCCTCGAGATGTCGCCTTCCTCCCCTGGAACCCACAAGTTGCAAAGCTTTTGCCGCATAGCCAAGCAACGTGGGTTTCGCTGGTGCTGGAGCGACACTTGCTGTATAGACAAGACCAGCAGCGCCGAACTACAAGAGTCCATCAACTCCATGTTCAGGTGGTACCGAAACTCTGCGCTCACCATCGCCTTTCTCATGGACGTGCTCGAATCTGCTCCGGACGCGCTCGAGCGGAGTCGAGCACGTCCATGAGAAAGGCGATGGTGAGCGCAGAG
>JBBPLU010000071.1:0-55980 GCA_038089935.1 Boletellus emodensis | reverse complement strand
GCTAGACTCTTCAAGAGCTTCTCGCGCCTGCTGCGATCGAGTTCTACATGGGTGACTGGACGCCTTTCCTCCCCCTGCCCGCCGGAGAGGCTACTCCGCCGAACTACAAGCTTGTTCCAGAGTTTGTCCGATGCCTGGAAGACATCCTAGGCATCGACAAATCGTACCTCGTCGACTTCACTCCCGGGCTGGACAACGTGAGGGAGAGATTGCGATGGGTGGCGAGCAGGAAGACGACCAAGGCCGAAGACATGGCTTACTGCCTCCTCGGCATTCTCGACCTCCATCTCCCAGTCCTGTACGGCGAAGGCGAGCGCGCGTTCGTCCGTCTTCAGGACGAGATCATGAAGAACACCGACGACACGTGCATCTTTGACTGGGTCGGGCGGCCGTCCAGTCTCAACTCGTACCTCGCCCGGTCTCCGTCGTGTTTTCGCCAGCCGGCATGGCATCTGTCGCCATACCAAACGACCAAGGAGCTTCCCGTGCTCGGGGCTCTCAGCGAGTTCACGCACAAGATCTCCGCCGCGATGTTGCGCGTTGCGGAGAGCTTGCTGGACGAGCCCCCGCTCGGACACTTTATCGCCAACGGCCGGATGAACCTGCGCTCGTTCGTGTACCAGGTCCGGTCCGTCAAGCTCACCGCGTCGTCGTCGTCCACCACCGAGGTGGGGGACCGTAAGCTTGGGGAGTCGACGTACTGGTATCGCGTCGAGGCGCGCGGCCTCGAGCCGCTCACTGTCGTGACGACATACAACTTGTTGGCGGACTCGGATTCTGGTGCAGCGGCCCGCTGGCTTTCGATCGGGCGCGTGTGGGACAATGCGCTTAGGGGGGTTCCGTCACCCACGGACGCTGACGAGCGTGCTGCTGCTGCTGCGGTGGCAGACAAGGCAAACAAGGTAGACAAGGCAGTCAAGAAGGACAAGACGGACAAGACGGACAAACAGGCGGACGATTCCGTCGGCAGCGGCGACTTTGATCTCATCCCGTGGTCAAAGAACGAGGATTACCTGACCACGCTCGGAAAGCGCCTGCAGGGGCCCTTTGTCGCGCAGCTCTTGGTCGTCCATCCGGACGGACAATTTCGGAGAGTGCACACGGAGGAGCGGATCGTGGCACAACCCCGTCTCTCGGAGCTCTTGGACTTTCGCACCCCAAAGACGTTGATCGTGCACTGATTTCCTGGAGATGGGGGGTTTGTCTTTTGTGGGAGAGGTGTGGGGACGGGTGCAGGGACATGTCCTTGTCATTAGTTTCTCTTCGTTGTTCATGTCATGGAGGTGTGCTTTGAGCAAGCCATTCAACGGGGCGAGATCAACTCAAGGAAATGCTCGGTGTTCCGGGAGACGTCATAAACATTCATTGAGCATTCGGGCGAGCGAACGACGTGAGAAAACTGCACTGGTAAACTCGAATGACAGAATGAACATCATATACCGCCTCCAAACAAACTAATGACAGCAACTGGAGGAGGGCTGCCTTCTCTTTGTTTCGTCTGCCCACAGTATGCAAAGACGTATTTTGAGGGATGCCAGGTGACCGTCGGTGACGGCGCCAGGGCTGGCACGCGATGAAGTGGGAAGGTCGTCTCGGTCGTGCACTGAAATCAAAGTCGAGAGAGAGAAGAGAATGATGCAATGATGGTAAGGAATGAAAAGATACGTACGATGTCAATGTATGATCCAGTGCTAGCTATTGCTAGATATTCGCCGTCGAACGAGAAACTCAGAGCATTGATGGCGTTCCTGCACAAGAGATTGGGATCATCATCCAAGGCACGCACTCTATACGACGTACTCGCAGGATGCTATCGTTCGCGCGCAGATCCACTCGTTCAAGTCAAACATGTTGACTATCGAATCGTACCCACCAGAAGCGAGATATCTATAAACCAAGCTCAGTCTTTGCTGACACGGTAGACACGACAGGATTCGCTGACCTTCCTCGAGGATCTAGGGCCACTGCGACACAACCACCCACATGTGCAGCCGGACTTTCTCGTAGTGTCAACGACGGATAATCCATTATGCGGAGGGTATGCTCGGAGTGATGTGTTAATATGATCCCATCTCCGACATGGTTGAACATGGCAGTTGAAGCAACAATAGTCTGCTGGTCACATCACGAAAGATCAAAGGCCGAAAACAATATCACTCACGCCATCTTTATCAGATACTTGCCAAGCATCTTTGGACGACTCGTTGTCTCGGCCGTACGTCAGAAAGAATAGCTGATGTCCTGCGGACGTGTACAACAGGGATTTCCCATCCGGGGAGTAGTTGGTCTGTACGGGCGACACTTTTAGTTGGACCTGTTGCACATGGCGACTTTCTTGAAAAAACAAGTCATCAGCGCGAGGGGTCGAAGTGGGTCAGGCTCCTCACGTCGCGCGTCCCAGAAAACGACTCGTCTGTCCCTCTGGCTGGACGTGCAGAACAACTCGGGGTGGGTCGGATTCCACGAGACGTGGTCCACGTCGTCAGAGTGGCCTCCAGAGAAATGTGATGCGGCTCGGTACTCCATCTGTGCTCAGCGTGAGATGGGGAACGTCAGCTCGACGTGACGCCCGCGCGTCCACTCACGCTCGCTTCTGGTGACCACACGCGGGTGGCCTTGTCGATGCCGACGGCCGCGAGGCGTTTACCATCACAACTCCACGCGACGTGGGTCATGGCTTGCGCAGATGGTATTCGAAGGTCGCGTGGCTTATGTGCGGGGAAGTTTTGTGCCTGGAAGGAAACGGAGTGGGACACGTGCTGGCAACCCGCAAGACTTGGCATACATGGACCCCTCTTGCCGCAAAGGTTACGTGGAATGGAGGAGTGGGTGGACGTTGTGGGGCCTGTATTTCTTCTTCATTGCTGGCGGCGGGGGGTAGGGTAGACATCAGGAGCGTGCTGTGAAGCAGGCAATGATGCTACGAATATCATGTTTGTACATGTTAGGATCAGAGGGTGCTGAGTCAGCAATCTCCTCAAATCGGTGAGCTTCAAGTCACCTACATGCGGACATGCATAACCTTTATCATAGCCACCACTACGATTCTCGTTGCACCTCGTTCTATAACAGCCCGAAGCTAAATCCCTTCAAAATTAGTGATATCGTGCGAGCTTCACACCCTGACTAGAAGTAATCACTCAGACTCATGCGAAAAACCATTCCCCTCTGGCTGGATGTCGATCCTGTAGGTTGCCGCACAGTATTTAAAATCCCGCACAATTGATGTGTCAGGGCCATGATGACGCGACTGCGATTTTATTGGCGATACACCTTGACAACATAGATCTCCTCGGTGTATCCACCGTTCGTTCACCCCCACCCATCTCGAAAGATACTTATTGATGCTGCGATCGGACAGGTCCATGGAAACACAACAGTATACTGGACTTCCATCAACGCGGCCAGATGCCTTCACGCGTTCGCTGCCCCCGCACATATCAAAGTGTATCCAGGTGCGGCGAGACCACTGTCAAGAGGCGCACCGAAGCACTGTCCCGAGATACATGGCGAAGACGGGCTCGCAGGCGTCGTCGGACTCTCTTCCCCAGACAGCCTCGAGGTGCAAATACGCCTCGCGCGCGACGACGACGGCAAGCCCGTCTCTGCTCTGCAGGGCATCACGAGAGCCATCAAGGAGACGTGGGACAAGGGTGCAGGCCGCAAAGTCACCGTCGTTTCGAGCGGCCCGATGACGAACATCGCCGTATTCATCTCTGCTCATCCCGAGCTGTTGGACGGCGTGGAACAGTTCGTGTTCATGGGTGGCGGTAACGGTTTTGGTAACATCACCCCCGCAGCAGGTGAGCGACTGTGGGACGTTCCGGTGTAATCAGTGACGCGTTTCCAGAGTACAACATTCTCTGTGATCGTAAGTATATCATCTGTCATCTGCGACCATGCGACCTTTTCCCGCGTACGTAGCCGAAGCAGCACAGATAGTGGTCAACAATCCAATCAAGACGGTCATGTTGCCAATCAATGTCACCCACACTGCCATCGTGAACCAAGGCATTCACACACGTGTCTGCTCACCCTACCGGCGTGATCACGACACACTCGTCCCACCCGAGACCAACCTTCGAAAAATGCTATCATCGCTCATCACGTACTTCGGAAAGACGTACCGAGAAGTGTTTGGTTTCGAGGATGGTCCCCCGCTCCACGATGCGCTCACGATCGCATACGTCTCCGATCCATCTCTATTCCGGGGTACACGCTTCCACGTAGACGTAGAGACTCGTGGGGAACATACCACGGGTGCGACCATCGTGCACTCGTGGAGTTATCGGACGTTTGATGACACGTGGGGGCCCGACGGCAAGAACTGCGTGGTGTTGGACTCACTTGAGGTCGCTTACCTGGATCGTTGTACCATCCCGTTGCTGAACATCCCCAGGTAGAGATGTTTTTCTGTATCCTCCTAGATTGCATCAACGAGTGCGACAAGGTATCTCCTCTGAATGTTCAATGATGGTGCGGCAGCCTGTTCTTTCAACCCGTTGCTCGTTCATGATACCCAGAGGTTATTACGACACAACATTTCAGCATAAAGACAAAGGGAAAAAAAGGATATAGGAGACACATGGAGGCGCAAATATGACGACGGTAAACCCAGTCGTATCGTAAATGGTGGATTAATGGAGCGCTTTGAATCACGGGGCTGCAGCCTGCAGCTCGGCCCGACCGTCGATGAATATCTTGTGCGCAGATACCCGAACCGAGGCTGTGTTGCGCTGCCGTCGTGTCTGTCCGTCCTTCAAGGTGCGCAGCGCCTCGTCGAGGTCACCACGACCGACCGACCACTGGCGCTCTTGCCTGGAGGGTGGAGCAAGCGGGTCGTCTGGTGTCGGTTCTGTGTTCTTGATAGCCTAGATCACCCGAGTTAAGATCTATACCCTCTCTGCACGTACGAAACCCGTACCTCATGGTTGTCGTCCGAAGAGGGCGATGGCGTAGGTGTGCTTGGCGCAACGTCGATGGCGGCTTTCTACAGGCAAGCAAAACGAGAATACATCAAAGGAAAGACAAAAAGCGACCAGGATTCGACATACCTGGAGTGACAGTGAGAATGAGCATATCATGCCGAAAAAGTCTTCCGGCTTCAAGCTATCTGAAGAATCAAACGACTCTCCGTAATAGTTAAATAGGGAACGTAGGTCTTTTTCTACGGAGGCCTCCAATCCCTTTAATGCCTCGACAGAGCCAGAGACTTTTGTTATAAATTCCTAAAAGCAGGTCAGAGACAGGGTGGGTTGATACACACGTCTCTCACTTGCATGACATTCACAAACCGGTCATCTGCCGGCAGGTTCCTTGGTTGTTTCATCAACTGTATCTCGGCTTCGACCTTTGAGCGAGACGCAATCGCAGACTGGACCGATTGCGAAACAGTTTGGAAAGAAACTTTGCAACAACGTAAGCAAATACAAGCCAGTCAGAACGACAAGGACTTACTGCGAGCTGCGGGCTCCAGGCTAGGCAGCTCGCTGATGAAGAGCGTCAACTTGGGTTCCGTGCGAAGTAGCACCCGAGCGATGTAGTGAAGCAAGGTCGGACAGTCTGGAGTAGCTTTCGCCGTCTTTGTTTCCTTCATCTATCCTCATTCTTTTAACAAGATCATTTACTGACTCAGTGATCTGGAGTTACCTTGAGAAGGGCTTCCAGACGGAAACCACGAGCGCCACCACGAAAAGATGATCCGTTTAGTCTATTTCCGACAGCGAGGATAGTCTGACTGATCGTTCAAACCCCAATCCAAACAAATGTACTCTGCACACGTTACCTGGAGCGTTCTCTTGAATAACTGGGAAGTCCGGAGCTCGTGGCATGCATCTCGTAGAGTCTTCAGGTCCGGGCGGATCTCTTCTACATCCAACTCGAATTTCTGACGAAAGATCATGCACTCCAGTCTTTGTGGAAGCCTGGGGACAGACATGATCTAGGGACATTTTAGTTGACTGTCTGTTGTCACAGTATAGGATGGGCGTAGACCTCGTGGATAAACCTGTCAGCCTTCGCGAGCTTTGCAACGTCTCCAAAGTCCTTTATTCGTGTTACCTGAGATGGTTGACGCCGGTCAGACGAGCCGCGAATATGTGAAGACAATTTACGAACTTCCTCAGTGGTGGGGAGGTGCCTGCTGATCGCCTTCAGGTTATCTATCGATAGCGTAGAATCGTCGAGGTCCAGGAGGGCTTGTCGGATAGCAGGGTACCCGATCTTGAAATGAGACAACATGATTTCTCCAACCCAACCTATCAGTACAGTACCCAACCTCGGCAAGAACCATCACCCTTACCCATGTTGTTTGCTCTCGTGGTCTCTAAA
This sequence comes from Boletellus emodensis, assembly GCA_038089935.1. Classification (NCBI taxonomy): domain Eukaryota; kingdom Fungi; phylum Basidiomycota; class Agaricomycetes; order Boletales; family Boletaceae; genus Boletellus; species Boletellus emodensis. Next base: position 49,650 of record JBBPLU010000071.1, on the reverse strand, counting down.
AGCGTAGTGACGTTCTGCTTTCCGGTGGAATTGGCCACCCGCGAAGGCGTTGGAGGCGCAACATTGATCGTGAAAGTGGCCTCGAGATCATCCATCTTAAGGTCGGCGACTAGCGACGGCTCTGACCACACCGTTGAGCCGACAGCATTGTTGTCTAATTTATTCCAAAAGAAGGGCTTCAATCGTGGACCAGATTGTCTCAGCTTGCCTCGGGCGGGCATCGCAAAACCGGGTGATGGAGGTGGGGATGGTATCTTGCCTACAAGAGGTGGTGGCGGGGGAGGAGGCACACCGTCCCCGGGGACAGGTGGCGGCGGCGGCGGAGGGATATTACTTCTAAAGATGGGTTGTGGGGGCGGAGGCGGCGGTGGGGGTGGAATTTCAGAAGACTGTACAGTCTCCGTCGTCATATTGTTACCCTTTTCATTCACTGTGACCTTTCTACTGTCAGGAGGGAGTGGTGGTGGATTGTTAGCTTTAAACTCCTGTTCCTTGGACCGTCCAACCAGGGACTGTTTTAGGACTTGAACCTCAGCCCTGAGCGCGACGACCTCCGCTTCTCTCTCGGATAGTTTGTTGAGACATTGGCTGACGATCAGCTGAACATCCAACTCAACTATCCTTTCGCCTCTCTTGGGCTGAAGGCACGAATACATCGACTCGAGTGCGCGCTTGACGCAAACTATCTCCTTGTCTTTATTGGAAAGCGAGTTGGTCATCTCGTTGATCTGGGTTTTCAAATACTTAAGCACGCGAGCTGCGGTACTCTTCCCGACCTACCTTTTCTTTGAGCGTCGCGATTTCTTCGTCGAGTGTATTGAGCTTTGCTCTATCACGCTCCTTCCGCACTCGTTCGTCCTACATTAAATGGGAGGTCACCACTTTCCGATCCAGCAACACAACGGGATTGGTCGTCTCACGGGATCGTGTGCATCGCTCGAGCTCTGAGCTCTCAGTCTGTCCATTTCACCCTGGAGATGAACAACTTCTTTCTCCTTCTGCGCCAGCCTTTGCGTCAATGAGCTGATTATCTGCGGACACGCGCCATTCACGATTAAAAAGGGGAACCTGTCGAGATGGGGTCAACATGCCTCATTCCCAGCTCTAGAATTCGGATTGGCTTTTGACTTTGGCGAGGGCGTCGGTGGAGGCGTAGGCACCAGTGATGAATTGCGTCCAATATACACGGCAGAACCTTCCTGGCGATGCCCACTGCTGGTCTTTGGTATTGTCTTCTGCATAAACGGTGAAGCGTTGCACGAAAAGAATAAACGCGACATACCTCACGAGTGAGGTTCTCCACTTGGACATGCAGTTTCTGAACCTGCTCTTCCAATGTCTTGGTATTCCCAACAGAAAGCTTTCGCCCGGAGAGTTGTTCCACTGATGTAACCAGGGTCTGAACAAAGGCTGTCCAAGCCTGCTCACTGGGGTACTCAGCATCAGTACCGCCAGTACATGACAGCCACAGGACTAGCGTACGAGTCCTTTATCCCACCGATACCTCCAACAAAGTCGTTCATGATAGAGAGCATCCCAGCCTTGAACGATCTAAAGCACCATCAGAACTAGAATCGACAGGAACAACACACAGAACACCAACGGATCAGAAGGACCTTGGAAAATGAGATCGAGTTTACGAAGGATGCCCTCCACTGTGCCCCTGGCACCGAGCAACAATGCAGCTTGCATGACCTCATCGAACAAGATGCTCGGTTCCGAGGCTTCGATCGACTGCTTACGACTATCCCGCACCGCCTTCCGTGCTCGTTCACGGAAGTCTTCTTCGTCCTCATATTTCTCCTCTGTATATCTATCCAGTTGTTTGAGTAACGAATCTGGGGGTTTGATGTACCGGAGTGCCTAGAAGGGACATCAAGACACCACACCAAGGACACCAAGATGACGTCACGACGTACTGCGATCACTTCATTTAGGCCTCGTCGACTGAGCTCGTCCCGCAGGACGATGCGTTCCTCAAGCGAATAGGGACAGTTCGTCAGGGCATTGATGAGCGTCATGAACGCCGTCCTGGCTTCCCATACACCCTCTTCTTCCATAGGAAACGTCACATCTGATATCGGAGACCCCACAGAATCTGGTATCTTGAGCGCTGTCACTAGTGAGTGAAACCGGAAAAGTTCGTTATATGCGATCCGATACTCAGACAGGGCGGCCAAAACTACACGATGACCATCATCAAACGAGACCATGCATATCGCTCCGAGAAGCTCTGCTGACAGCGACCTGATTTTGAGAGACGTCCCATGAAGAGAGCACGCGATATGCGTGACGATGGTTGGAGATAAGAGGACAGCATCGAATCCAGGCTATCGAAATACCATTCGATTTTCCATGTGGTAGTCGAGTCGCTTTTGATGACTTACCTCGGTATTCAGAATGACTCTCAACGTCCGGATCGCCTCCAAAAGAACGCTATTCTCACTTTCACTAAGAATCTTTCTCTTTCCGTTCTTTCCGACCAAAGAAGAAAGCAAGCCACCAATGGCAATGATGCCTTCTTCCGCTATAAAAGTCTCGATCCAGGGCAACTTGACAGTGGATAGATGCACTCGCAACGAGATGAGGTGTTTTCTTAATTTCGAGTCTGCGTTACGCGACCTCCGTATAATGTCCACGTAGGCACGAGCGGACGTCGAGTGTTCGTTGTCTTTGGTTACCTCGCCGCCTAAAGTTGTCCACCAAGTGCTAAACATGCTTCCGGTGGTCTGTGGTTGTATGGATTGCGCATCTTCTGTTATCTGTTCGGAAGAGACGGACAATTTAGGATTCGTCACAAATTCGCCACCGGGACGACTCTTGGGGTTGGCGCTTGCCGGGAGAGGGGAGGCCGCCGAGCTCCATGTCGAGAATGTTGAGAGGCGTTTGAAGAAACCTGAACCACCACTAAGCTGTGGAACAAGCCATGGGAAAAGCGCCCCCCCGCCAGACGGGCTGTGGGCTGTAAAGGTGGCCGGAGAACCAGCGCCAAGTAGACTACTCTTGCCAACCTGGATGCGCACTTGCTCGACGACCTGTCGTTTCTTCTCTGTTGACAGTGAATGGATATTTTCCCTCGAGTCGCCCTTGAGACCCAACAGATCCTGGAAGCATAATATCAGCGTTCCTTCTGACATCAATGACCACTGCCCACCAGACAATGTTCAAACTCTTCTGGGTCAAAGTCACCCGAGTCGACACTTTCTCCCGTCGAAAGACTCCCGCCCGTGTTCTGTTGAATGAGCAAAGGTTCACCGACGCTCTTCCGATTACCAGTAGGAGTCGCGACGATCGCTGAAGTCGTCGCAGGTGCGGGCTGAGACCAGCCAGCCAACAAGCCCGTGAGACGGCTTTGAGCGACAGAACTTCGCCACTCGGGAGACCCCGGCACAGGAGGGGTCGTGAATTGTGTAGAAGATCTGGCACTAGACTTGCTCTGCTTCGCGGTGCCCTCCCCTTCCTCATCTGCGGAGCTACCAGTTTCCAAATGCGAGGCGGTGTCAGTCGAGGAACGCAACTGAGTAGAAGAGGAGAGTGGTTTTCGACGGAACCATTGGTCCGGAATGCAGAATCGTAAGGCAAGTGGACGTTCGGAAGATCTCAGTATGTCGATCATGAGCGTGGACCCGGACAGCTGTGTGGCTTAACATCCAATTAGCGCCATCACCGGACATCGAGGCACGGTCAACGGCCAACCCGGGTGCGCACCTTGGTTCCCGGAAAGCACTTCGAGCACATACTCGACACGTCCACCTCCGCGCGAAGAAGGGAGTACCTTGAACAGTCCAAGTTCCTGAACGACATTGGTGATGACGTCTTCGACGGTGGCGTCCTTGCCAAAAAAGACTGTCCATTCAAAATCATCATTGATTTCCGGCACGCGTAGAAAAGTGAGCGATAGTGAATGGAGAGGATGTCGGACGACGAGCCGCAACACAGGTACACGTGGCAGGGCGGTCAGCGGAAATGCGGAGAAGCGCTTCGAAGAGGCATCAGCTGGATCAGTGTTCGTCTTGTTCAGAAACGGGGCGATAAGCGACGTTGGTTTCAGAATGGCTAAACGCGCGCTCACGAACGTAAGCAGCGGTCATACATCTGATGTGACCATACTAAGACTTTACCGTCGCCAAAGCTCTGCAGCTCTCTCTCGTCCCACAAACGACCTGGTTTTTCCTTGCGGACACGCTGAAGCGCCCAGGAGGAGGAGGGTGCGACGTCGAGCACTGTGCGTTTGACCTCGTCCAGTTGGATTAGGGCCTTGATAAGATCCCGTGCGGTTGTCTCGGCTGATATGGAGGGGTATTGCAAGCTGCCGTCCAGCAATAGCACTGGAACCGCCAGGGGGTCCGGGTCGTTTGTTGCCATTTCTGTCCGAGTGCTTTGAGCGTAACGTTCACTGTTGGACGAGTCTCTTGCACCACATGGACGTCATGTGCTCACTGCTGCGGTGGTGGTAGTAGTAAGTGGTAATTCATGAAGAGTCTAAAATCAAACAAAGTAGAGCAGATACAACCACAACGACACATGAATCGACGACCAACGAGAACTTCCAGAAGGCTTGTATCACGGATGTGAGGATTCCCCGCCTTCCGTGTCCACCGAAGGATGAACCATATAATACACGCGATCATTCTCCCCCGCCTGCCCCGACGACGAAGATTGTTGCACAGTTCCATCGCTGGCAGATCCTGGCAACGAATCCTGCACGTCCCCACGAACCTCCAAAAGGAACTTGTCCTGTAAGCACAAAGTTCGTTTCAGCTAAATCAAATCAGGGATCAGGAACTGAAGCTTCCACACCTTCACCAACTTCCTCAACAGCTTCGAGATGAGTTCTTTTTCGTACTCCAGCTCCTCGACGTCTTGTATTTCCGATTCCTTGAGCTCAAGGTACCAATCAATGAGCTCGTCTCTGTCAATCCCTTGCCCAGTCTCCCCCTCTGTCGCAGAGATATGCAATACCACAAGACTCTGCAGCGTCATGTATTTGTCGTGGGTGATGACCATTCGTCGTCTCTGCTGGGGCAGAGGGGCAGGTGCATCTGGGAGCGCGCTTCCTGAGCGTGGCGTCGATGACGGTCCAGCACCACTGCTCGTCGCCACACGATTTAACCCCAACGAACTCTCCTCCGCAGCGTCCATCGCCTCGATCTCAGCCGACGACATCACCACATCCTGGCTCTCATCAAGCTCGCTGGCACCCTGTGCGGCGCTCCCGTTGGCACCGCGCTCGCCATCAGGCTCTTCCTCGTCAAAGTCGATATCATCCTGTTCGACGTGGATAATGGATTGCCGCAAAAGAGTGTATGCCTCGCGCACGAATGCGGGTATTATCTCAGACGTGCAGTTCGCACGGGCAATGGCTTCGCTGAGACGAATCATGCTTTCGAGTTGCCGGACGGTAATTCGGTACGAGTTTCGACCCACGCCACTGGCATCATCTTGCCTCAGAATTCTGTACTTTTCGACCAAGATATCCGCTGCCTCGGGTGTGAGCTACAAGGAGTTAGCGAAGCCCTCAGACTCAAGAGTCGCTCCCCTCACTTTGGGATTGAACGTGCGTGCGTAACGGATATAGCGCTGGAGAGCCTCCGTACTGAATTCTGGATTGATGGCTTCATCTTGGAAACGATGAACATTGACGATGTGCTTGGCAATGTTCAAGTCCGTCCGCTCATCGCACTCGTCGAGGACCACGAAGAACAGATCGAATCTACTCATGATCGGTGCACTCATAGCAACATTTGCCCTGAGCGTTTTCTTTCGGTCGTATCGTCCACCAAGCGGGTTCGCAGCAGCCAGAATTGACGTCCGAGCATTCAGCGTGGCATGGATACCAGCTTTGGCGATAGATATCGTTTGCTGTTCCATCGCTTCGTGGATGGCTACTTGATCTGAAATATCCATCTTGTCGAACTCGTCGATTGCGCATATACCGTTGTCCGCTAGCATCAGGGCACCAGCCTCGATGGTAAAGTCGCCTGTCTCTTCGTCTTTTACGACCGCCGCTGTGAGACCAGCGGCAGAAGATGCCTTCCCGGAAGTGTAAACCGCACGGGGAAGGAAGGAACAGATATACCTAACAAATAGCCGATCGATTCGTGCCTGTAAGGGGAGAGGACTGATACGCACTTGAGAAACTGCGACTTTGACGTCGACGGATCGCCGACAATGCAAATGTTGATATCACCACGAAGGTGCATCCCTTCGGCGGTCTGCTTGTGCACGCCCCCCATCAATTGCAGCAAGAGCCCCTTCTTGACGATTTCATGACCATAGACCGTCGGCGCTATGCTTTCCACCAGGCGTGAGTATATGTGGTCCGAATCGATCATGCTCTTTAGTTCATCGAATTCCGGCTCGGTTAGTGATCTGAGGAAGGCCTGACCATCCTCCTCACTGTCCTCTTCTTCGCCCCGAACGTTTGTACCGCCCTGTAATGAGCATCAGTTATCATCTTGATATGCATATACGCCACCCACTCGACCGTCGGCATCATGCACCATACATGCCAGAAATGCTGTCTTATACTGTAAATCTCGTACACCGAGACTCTTCAGGCCTGTTACGCCACTAGAGACCCCCCCTGTTGCGGCATTCGCACCGCTTTTGCTTGCTTCGCGCATAAGCTCCGCCTTGTTTCCACCTGGTAGCCCAAGCTGGCTGACGTCTGGCACGACGATGAATGCTCCTGTAAATATACATTTATCTCCGGCTTTAGCCCGTTCAACGAGCTCTGATCGAAGAATGACATCAAGGGAACGAGGCATAGAGCCTGTTGGTATCTCGGAGGGGTTTTCTTGAATGCGAACCTTTTGCCAATCAGTGAATTTGGAGGTATCGATTTGTAGCTGCCATGCAACACGGTTTCCACAGGTTGGATTGGGACACAAGTTGGGCTGTGTGTCTGGTGGTGAGGAGGATATTAGGTACGCCAATGTCCAAATCGCACCTCGGTGTACTTGAACTGTTGTTCTATCTCATTAACGAGACCGCCGCACACTTCGCAAATGAAACTTCCGTACAGCAATTCAGGTCGAACTTCACTTGTTCGTGTCACGGTGCCGCTGATACTCATCAAAGTACCGATTTTATCTGTGCGGAGATCCCGAATTCCAGAGACCAGAGGGAGGTGATAGAATGCAATGTTGAACTCGCGAGATTGAAGGTTCGAAGAGTCCGTGGTGGCAGCAGTCGGGTTTATTTTGAGATATCCGGGTTCGTACTCTGCGACCAAGTTGTGAAGCGCGCGGCGTAGATACGGGAGGAATCTGTAGTATTGCTTTTGAATTGCATCAGCAAGGACGTCGTCCCTCTGCAAAAGGTGACCGTAATCCACGTAGAGCGTCGTGATTTCGTATTCACGCATGGTGTGGATCTGCTGGACATACACCAGCTCTCCGTCTACCACCTCGGGTAGGCCACCCTCGGAGGCAGGCGTGGACGGCAACGCAACGTCCTCAGTAAAGCTAGATCATGACACGCTAAGGAAGGATAACGCGTCTGCTCAATCACTACTCACGATTTCAGAAACGTTTCAAAGCTTTCGCATACACTCTCGCCTACCGCATCGCGAACCATTCGAACATCACCGCCTGGTTGGCTCCTCGGTCTCCGCCTGCGCTTCGCACCTGCTTCATCTCCCCCCTGTGCTTCTTGTGCCTCGCTGCCGCCAAACGCCAGGGCATCCGTTGCTGTCCTTCTGGCAGGCCTTGGGGTGCCATTGGACGACGCCGTCGGATTTGGCAGGCTGCTCGGCGGCAACGACGACCTCGGTGCTGGTGGCGACGACAGACCATCGAAATCCATCGTCTTCTTCTGTTCGCAGGATATCAAAAGTCAGGAAGCAACGTCGCGACGCGGCAAGAACCCACACGCACATCTGGCGCGAGACTGCCTGCCCTAAAGTAACAACAGTACCTTTATCAGTCACGTGCCTCGTATTTTCATGATGGATGGGTGGTCGCGGGTAGGAGGGGGTCGGAGACGACCCGACCCATAGTCAACAGCAGCGAGCACCTTTCCGGCCTTCCACCTCAGTTCTCGTCATGACGCCGGCGGATGACTCGTCGGAAGCGTTGGACCCTGCGTATGTTGCAGAAGTCCTCTCCAAACCACCCTTTGTGCAAATATCCGGCGTATGTAACGTGCGCGACATGGGGTCCTACGTCACTATCACACCCAATCTCATCACGAAGCCCGGTTATGCATTTCGCGGTGCAGAGGTCTCCAATATCACGGAACAAGGTCTTTTTGGCCTGTACCATGTTTAGGCACCACCTGATTGTGTTTGCTAGGCACTCAGCAGATGAGGGCACTCGGGATTACTACCGTCTTTGATTTAAGGTCGGATCCAGAGATGCGGAAATACAGCACTCCAATACCCTCCATCGAGGGCGTGCAGATATTGCACACGCCTGTCTTCAGGAACGAGGACTACAGTCCAGAAAACATGGCAAGGTACGTTGGTGTGGTGCTCCTCGTGTTCACTGCTCATAACCTCATTTCGGTAGAAAATTTGAACTGTATGCAAGCGGTACCACAGAGGTATAGTGGCTACCAACCCCCTCATGAAACGGGGCGCCGAACGCTTGAACAGGCATTTATGAAATTATACTCCCAAATACTCGAACACGGCGGTCGCGCATTTGGCACCATTCTCCGACACGTACGAGATAAACCAAACGCGCCATTCCTGTTTCACTGCACGGGTTCGTCTTCCTATCTCATGGGGCGTCGCTTCTCTCTGATAGAGTGTAACCTAGCGGGGAAAGATCGCACCGGCATTGTCGCCGCCATCCTGCTCAAAGTATGGGTTATTCCCACCGGGAAGTATTAAATTTACCTTTTTGCACAGCTCGCCGACGTCGAGGATCATTTCATCTGCCAAGATTACTCTTTAACCCGAATAGGCCGCGAACCAGACCGCGAGAAGGTCCTCGGACGGCTCTCGAAAGAGCCGCTGTTTGCAGCCAACTCTCATCTTGCTCTCCGGATGCTTTCTTCTACGTGAGTTGTGCGTGCACGATCGCGATTTTCGTCATTCACCGTGCGCGGACATCAGATATGAAACGATGCACGCCGCGCTGGCCCTGCTCAGGGACAAGTACGGCGGCGTAGAAGCGTACGTTAAGGGTTTCTGTGGACTTGGAGACGACGATATATCGATCATTCGATCCAACTTGGTGGTGCCGGTCAAGGCGCGGATGTGATTCACGGTCTTTTCCGTCTAGCTGCACAAACTCATTACCTTTTTTTTTGTCACCGTGCATTACCACAGAACTGGTGCGATGATAAGATAACCATGGGCGCGTTCCCACTGTCAGGGTTTCCGACCGTTGGCGAGCCACTGGCAAGTAACCCGCCGCCACCCCCTTGCCGAGCATGTCTCAAGTTTGTGAGGCTTGAGAGATTGATATGATGTCAACAGGGACCTAGGAGGCACTGGCGTTCGCCAATCATGCCACTGCCATCTTGCGATTAGGGAAGGCTGTGACTCGGGCAGTGTTTGTTCCCTGAATAATCAACTATGAGGATCATGCGACGTCGCCCACATGCGTCACTTCTGTCAAGGGACATGCCAGCATTTCAAGCGACGTCAGGAAACACTGACGGGGTAAGCACATTACATAGACGTTTATCGTGTACAGAATGGGTACGATTACACTACAATATGCAGTAAATGAAGTCCTGTCCGGGAAAACAGAGTTCGCACTGTCCCCTCATCAACTCTTTCGCGGAGTCAACGTTACAGGCCCAAACGAACCCGGCCGCCGCTGCTTCTGCTGCTGCAGGGCCAACGATCCCCCGGTCGAGCCCATCACAGACCCTGAAAAGGAGGACTGTGTGGCCTGGCCCCCTGTCATTGCCGCCGCCAACAACCCGGTCTGTCTCGCTTTCGGATTCAACGGCGACAACGCAGGTCGCACCGTTCCCGCTCCTGCCAACGCCGTCGGATCAGGAGCACCTCCTGCACGCCGTCGTGTCGAAGGACCAGCCACTCCCGTTCCCGTGCTAGCGCCGGCGCCACTCCCACCGTCGGCGCCCACGCCCGGCTTCGATGACAGCGCATCAGGCATCTTGGCATCAAACCCTGCAAACGGCAGCCCGTCCACCCCGAGCGCCTGTCGACGCGCCTTCTCGTGCTTGGCCTGCACTGCCCGAAAATGGCCAAGTAGCTCTTGCCATTTTATCTCGCCCTGCCCGATCTTGGTGCGCGTAGATACCGACGGGATGTTGCTGCTGATAAAGAACAAAATGTTAGTGTAACTTTTGGGAAAGAGAGCCGAGGGGAACGCCATCATCGGGGCGGACATACGCCTTGGGTGCGATGTGAAGGAAACCGGAAGAGTTGACTGCATTGAGACGATTACGGAGGGACACGAACGCGCTGCTTTGTGGCAACAGCATGAGAAGACCGTATAGGCACTTGAACAAGTAAGGATATCGTTCGGGTTCGAGGAGTTGAAGACGGAGATCTTTCAGTCCATACGTGGTCAGACAGCGAAAAGTTGCTAGAAAGGAAACGTTACACGTGAAGACGGGGGACTCGATTAGTTGGACGAGCTTATCGATTTGCACCAACATGGCGACAGTCATTTCCAGGTCGGCACTATGCGTCCCGTAAGATAATTTGAACAAGGGCACAAGCGAGTTTGTCGTACAATATTGACAGTAGATTAGAGGCGTGTTCGTACGCTTGCGCTAATAGACAAAGCGAGAAAACGGAAACGGCATTGTGACACCACGACCGGTAAAGCGTTGTGAAAAGTGCCTGTCCGTCTTGCTAGGGAACGCGGATCCCGTCAGCGTGGGTTAACCTGCCCCGGACAAAAGACACGCACGCGCGTCTCTAAACTCTTGAGTCGTTTTCTGAACTCTGCGAGTTCCGGTGATGTAACAAGGATCGTATTGAGCTTTTGCACTATGTCGCTGGCGAACTCCAGATCCTGTAGGTCATCATCGTACGAGAGCAAAAACAAAATAGTGTGGGGATACCTCTTCTTTTTCTAGAATCTCTGCAAATGTACGATATATCCGTTCAGTGTTGAGATTTAAGCAGAGCTGCCGAATAATCAAACTTCCGCGTGCCTCTAGTAATTTCCTGTCCGTGCTAAACAACTCGAGAAGATTCATCATGAAAACGCGGAAGTAGCTCTCCTCCGAACAAGATGAAATTTGCGCGAGAAGTTGCAAGTCGTGTTTGATCACCTAAAAAGCAAGACCTCAGATGGCCGGAAGACAGCAATACACGTCACCAAACCTCTTCAGAGGGGTCCGACAGTGTCTTCAACAGTGCGGGAAAAGTACCGTCCTCCATGGCCAGGATCTTGCAGAGTGAGCCGAAGAAGCTATTAGGCATTAATAATCGCATACCTTCTTTGGCGCTTTTTGGTGGAGCATGATAAGCCACTGTAACGCCGCTACCCTCGTCTGCTCGTGTTCGCTCAAGAACTGTATCGTCAGTTCGTTTACGGTCGCTACATAATCAAAGGCGTCTTCGTCGTTAGCCTGCTCCTCTTGAACAGGAGACGGTAGCGTCGGGATAACTACTGCAGGCGCGGGTGGGCCGGATGTACTAATCGTAGACGTTCTGGATTGCGGTCGGCTAGGTATCTCCGACGCTGCGGGAACGAGAATGCTAGAACGGGATCTCGGGGTTTGAGGTGCGGTGGTCTTGTCTGGTGTAGCAGAGGGTTGAGGATCCGCTGTAGACTCGGGTGATGATATATCCTTTTGGGGAACTGCTTGAAGAGTAGATTGACGAGACGGGGGCACGGGTGGAGCGGGAGGAGTTGGCGAGCTGGTGAACGTACGTGTCATAGTCTTTTCGATGGTTGACTGCCGAGATGGCTGATCCCCAGGGCAAGGTAACTCCTGGATGACCTTTGTGAGGAGTTTATTTGTTCGCAAGGCTGCGGACTGAATCATAGGGACGTGATGTGCAAGGTTGGGTAGGATCGCCGGAATGAGACGAGGTGTGAATGGAAGCATGACTTCCTGCGCGAATCCCAAGAATTCCGCTAGCCATCTGAGAGCCGTAGACTGCTGAATTTCATCATCTGTCGAGCAGTAGTCTTAGCGTCAAAAGGCAGCATGTGCCAGTGCAACTAACGTTGTCCGTCGAGCTGCTGAATCAGGATTTCAATTATTGCTGCATAATCTATCCGGACCCCTTGGCCAGGTACCCAAGCTATGACTCGTGAGTAGAGCTGGGACAAAAGCAAAACACGCCTCACCCCCAGTAACACGATGATCCTCAGGTTTTTGCTCAGTCGATTCACCATCATGGTCATGTACAACATCATCCTCACGGATGAACAAGGCACGTTCGGAATGAGACAAGGTGATATCAGGAAGCTTCTCGTCTGCCCGACGCTGTTCTGATGACTCTGCAATTTCTTCCTGGCGGTGACGAAGCACGCTGATGTCACGTATCTCGCGAAGGAAGTCTGCCAAGATGTTCTCGGTAGCGACGCGAACATCCTCGGTAGGATCGGAGAGATACTTTCTGGATGAATTATTCAGCAGTAAGGGGATACCGGCTTAAGGAGCACTGACAGAAGGCCATCGAGGAAATCAGGAAGATAAGAGACGAGTTCGAGTTCTGGGATCGAATCGAGGACGGTGATCCAAGATACAAGGTAACTCCGCGTGAACGGACTGACGACATAGATGCGCTCCTGAAGAAGGGGGATGAATCGGGCAAGCGAAAACGCCTTTCTGGGGGAAGGGCTGGCATTGGAGAGGGCGTCGTCAGGATGCGGTACAAGGATACTCTGTTCCTCGATATCAAACCGAAGGCGTATTCTCTCCGTCTCTGGGTACTGGGGGATGTATACGGAGGCAGTCTCGGCGACGATATCCTTCAAGAGGCGGTCGAGAAGCTCGGCACCGTTTTTGACAGACAATTCAGAGTCCGCAGCAAGCTAAGGTGCACAAATGCATCAGACCCAATATTGAAAGGAAAGAGAGAAGTGGAAGACCTTGCTGAGGGCATCAAAGATGGGGTTGAAATACACGAGGACCTCGCCTTTGGAGACTTTGGCAATGTTATACAAGCATTCGGCAGAAAAATATCTTATCCTGTTCTCGGGGTCTGTGAAGCAGGCGAGGACGGGTTCAATAAACTTGTCCATGTATGGGGCCACGTCGACGCCAAGTGCGATGGCGGTCCCAGCAAGACCAATCAGACCACCGTTGCGAATGTGCAGTGCATTGGAGGCATTACTGAACATGTCGACGAGTTGCTCGATGATCTGGTTTATGCGGCGGTGATCGCCTTGCTGGTGACATTCGCGAATCTGCCTGCGCGGGGGTGTCTGAGTGCGTAGACGCGGCGTGCAACAACAGCATTACTTTTCGAGCTCGAGCGCGGCAGCCTTTCGCTTTTCATAAATCTTGTCCACGAGCTGCTTGGCCACCGAGGACTCTGCGTGCAGTCAGCAAGCGCGGGGAACGGACACGAGTCGGCTCACCCATCTCGCTGCCAACGAGCAAGTCCGCAATCGCGTGTTCCGCGGTGAGCGAGTCACGTGTGTGACTGTTATGTAATTGAATAATCTTCAGGCAATCGGAGATTCGAGCCGCATGTGGACTTATTGTCACTGAGGGCGATGCCATTATCTTGGCCGGCTAGCCTGGACGCTCTCACTACTTAACCCCTTCGACCCTTGTCGCTCCTTTGTCCCCTTACGACTGTACTTTTTCACGTCATGCATCTTCCATTTGTTCATAGGTGAAGGTCCTCGCTTTCACTGGTCGCTCGCAGGCTGACTCGTTTTCACCGCGTGTAGAGCGAGTTGCGAGCCGGCCAACCCAGCAAATACCGTAACAGACCGTTTGAACACGCTACTCAACTCTTCTGGCACGGGCTACACTCTCAGCCTTTGTCCCAATCAAAATTACTACCTTACTGCTCCGCTCCTCTTCACCTCCCCGAATCAGGAAATCAGCACCGCCGGTTATCCGACAGACTCCACCAGAGCAACGTTGGTCGTGAGCGGGCCCTTGTCGAATGGCACGGGTCAAACCACCGCCGTGGACGGAACGTGCGGAGGTTGCAGTGGCGCGAAGCTGCGCAATATACAGGTGGGTCTCTCGCCCGTCCGCATCTTTTCTCACCCCCTGAAGCCAAGGCCAGGTCAACGGCACGCGTCTTGGCGGGCCACCAGTAATGGGAGGGGCAAACATCGAGATGGGCGGCACGACTTCTAATCAGCTTATCGAATACGTTCACTCGTACGACCCGCGAGGTTGGTCCTGTCTCCACGTTGCACAAGGGAACCTCAGCTGTACCGGCGCTACCGTCCAAAACAACGATATCGGCCCAGCAGGATCCGACCAATTCCAGCAATGGGCAGACGGCATCAGCGTTGCGTGCCGCAACAGTGTAGTGCGGAATAACATGATCAACAACCCCACCGATGGGGGCATCGTTCTTTTCGGGTCGCCGGGCACCCGTGTGGAGAACAATACCATATGGGTGGAGACGGTGGGTTCCCCGCATCCCGTTCAAGTTGGGGTCTCTGAAGCGATTGTCCTTAGCAAACTCTTTTGGGAGGGATCAACTTGGTTGACGCTTCCCCGTATAGCGGAAACTACAGCGGCGTGGTGGTAACGAATAATTCGATCGCTGGTGGGTTCGCCTCTCAGGCTGCACAAGGATCAGAGACCAAGGGAACCAACAACAACGATGTCATTATCAAGTATGTCTATTTTCTCGCCATCCTCGACAACCTTATACGGATCGGTCTAGGATTGGCATTGCTATCGGGCCCCGCGTTTGGTTCGGCAACCAGTATGGCAACAACGTCAGCACCGGTGGAACAGTGGTGGACAACCAGCTCACAGGGGCATTCAGCTATGGTATCGGCATGAGTTCAGCCACGAATTTCACAGTCGTGAACAACGTCCTTGTGGGCAACACGTCATTCATTGGTGCACGTGGTCCAAACTGCACGTCTAACGACGACACCCCATCTCCCGCTGCTTTCGTGATCGAGTTGGACGAAGTGCAGAAGTCTACGACACAACTAGACTTTACGTCTGTCTCGGATGCGGACAGTTTGAATTGCGTTCTCCCCCCTCCAGGTGGCGATTATTGGCCGTTCGGTGGGAATCCTGGCTCGACTGCCCCGCCGGTCAGTCCTCCCGAGCCATCTACAACCTCGGCAAGTTCAAGTCGCCCGTCGGCTGGCGCTATTGCGGGGATTGTCATTGGCACCCTCGCCGCTGTGGTCTTGGTGGCGGCCACGACTTGGTTCGTGCGGAAACGGGTCGTGAAACGGTTAGATGGGAACAAGCTGAAGCACTAGGACTGCATCTGTTGTTTGCTTCACTTGGACGTTTTCACTGGTGACTTTGAACTGTATTTAATCTTTATATATGCACTTGGAAGCGTATTCTACGTACACTCGGGACTATATACCATTCGTGTTTCATGGCCAGCGATGCATGTTGCAGTTCGGGGGAGGGCAAGCAGTTTTGTCTCGTGAAATGCTCGTGGCGGTATCGGGGCTCGTGTGTGCATTCAAGGCTAAACTAGTCAGGGAATGTTCCTCGTGCAGATCCGGGCCTGTGTGACTCCGAGGACGAACCGGTGGTCGCGAAGGCGCCTATATGCCAAGTCGTTGATAAGTAGATTGGATCCGAGATTGAACGTCTCTGTGGAGCGTCCCATTGATCCGGGGCCTGCCAAGGGCAGTGAAGAGAGGGAAGCAAATGATATCCCCAATCTCAGTGAGACCCCAAAACTTTGGCTGGTCAGATCCTGGGAGGCTCGCGACGAGCGCGGGCACCCTCGAATAGCAGTGGCGTCGCAGCCGCATCGTGGAGCCAGACGACGTTGCTGTACAACTTGTTGCCGAGATTGTACCGCCACGACTTGGCGACCGCATACGCAAGCGATTGACGGTCTATGACGTACCGAGGTAGAGCTCGCCGCGAGCGTCGCTTGCGGTCGTATCGCCTCTGGCTGGTCGTGGTCGTTTCCCGTGGAAGAGCGTTCCTGTCTGCCACGGCCAGAGCTATTTATTGATTCCAGGCGTCCAGTCTAGCGACAGATACGGTTTGAAGGCACAGGCTTTAGAGGGGGGGTAACTGCCAACTTTCATTGGCAGAAACACGTAGTATACGATGCCGCCTGCATGTGCGATTGAATCGGTGATCCGATTGCGGTTGGCTCTGCTCGGTCTTGCCACGGTATACACTCGGTCTCGCCACCCTGGTTGTGATTTGGCAGCGGAAAAGAGGGTCGAGCGAGACGGCGAATGTGCACACACGGGCGTGTGGAGGTGGACGTCGGTGGGATGTTGAGGTCGGGTCGTCATGCCAGCGGTCACGATAATAACCGCATATATGAATCCGCGAGCGATGTCTCTCACGAGGTGGATACTCCACCTCAGGCCAACCCCATCGCTGGACTCGCGCCGACCTTTTGGGTCCAGCGATGTCGAGTTCGGTTTCCAACGCCGCCCGAGCTTCTCCAAGTATTCTTCCGCCCAGTCGGGTGCCGCCGTGCGAAGCCACCGTGCGCAGCTTTCTGCGTTTGCTTATCTTCCAGAGCCTCGCATCATGGAACCTGGCACATTCCCATCTTGACTCTGTCATCTTGTCTCTCCCCGTGCCCGTCCTCCTGGTGCTCCTCCGCCATGCATCTGCCCCGAAATGACTGTGAATCCCCTCACCCTGTGGAGACTCTGACAGACCGTCTGAACACCCTCCTCAACTCTTCTGGTCCCGGATTCACTCTCAGCCTCTGCCCCAATCAGCAGTATGCGATCACCGCTCCGCTCCGTTTCGCCGCACCGAGCCAAGAAATCAGCACTGCTGGCTATCCGACAGACTCCGCTAGGGCGATGCTGGTTATCGGTGGCCCCGTGGTAGGCGGTGTTGGTCATACCACCGCCGTCGACGGAACGTGTGGAAAGTGCAGCAGCGTCAAGCTCCGCAACGTGCAGGTGACAAACCTTTGATCTGTGCTTCTTGCCCAGAGTCTGAAGCGTCAAAGTACAGATCAACGGCATGCGGCTTGGTAGACCGCCGATATCTGGAGGAGCGAACGTCGAGATGGGAGGTCCGAATACTGACCAGCTCGTCGAGTACGTTCGCTCGTTCGACCCGCGAGGTTGGTCTTGTCTCCACGTCGCACAAGGGAACCTCGATTGCGCCGGCGTCACGATCCAAAACAACGAGATTGGGCCGGCAGGGTCTGAAAAATTTCACCAGTGGGCGGACGGGATCAGTGTTGCGTGCCGCAGCAGTGTGATAAAGAACAACATGATCAACAACCCTACGGACGGAGGCATCGTCCTGTTCGGGTCGCCGGGCAGCCGCGTAGAGAATAACACCATATGGGTGGAGACAGTACGCTCTTGACATTTCCCTCAACTCGAGGATCTTAGGACAGTGACTCACAGCAAACCCTCCTGGGGGGTATCAACATGGTTGATATCCGCCCATTCGGAGGGGACTACGAAGGGGTCGTGGTAACGAACAACACGATTGCTGGCGGGTTCGCTTCCGAGGTGGCTCGGGGATCACAGACGAAGGGTATTAATAAATACTCTGCCGTCATCAAGTGTGTCTGTTTACTCATATCGCTTCGCAATCTAATGCAAACTAATCTAGAGTTGGTATTGCCATTGGCCCTCGCACTTGGTTTGGTGGCCGGTACATCAACAACGTCAGCGCTGGTGGGACAGTGCAGCATAACCGTTTCACGGGGGCATTTAGCTATGGTATCGCGATGACTTCTGCCACGAACTTCACCGTTCAGAACAATGCCCTGGTGGGCAACACGTCGTCCATCGGTGTACGGGGCCCAAATTGCACCATCGAGGACCCCATTCCGTCTCCCGCGCCCTTTGTGATGGACGTAAATAACGTGCACGAGTCCCAGGTGCAGTCCGAATTCGAGTCTATCGCGGACGGTACCGACCTGGTGACATGCATCGTGCCTCCAGCGAGCGGCGACTACTGGCCATTTCAGGGGGACTCTAGCGCGATTTCTTCCGATTCTCCAGTCAGCCCTCCCGATCCAAGCAACAACTCTCCCGACCCACCCGCCGGTAGGCACGTCGGTGGGTTCGGCATTGGGGCCATCGTGATAGCCGCATTGTGCTTGGTTGCCATAATATGGATTGTACAGAGATGGGCGTCGAATTGGTTGCCCCTGCGCTCGAGACGTTCGGCTGGCTACATCCTCTTGTCCAGAGTCAAGTGATCTGTGACCGCGCATTTGCATTCGGACGATCTCTTGCTATCCTTTGTCGCTATGCTTTCGATTACTCTACACGCTCATAGAACACGCTACGCTACACGCATGGTCCTCTGTAGAACTATGTTGTATTTTGTATATGGTCTGTGGACTGCGGGACCGAATGTACGCGCCAAATTTATAGGCAGCGACTCCGAGTCATGGTTGCATCCATGCGCTCAAGTGCAGAGAAAGTTTCAAGTCCAGCCGCTCCCGCGAGGGGATCGTCGGAACGATCATCGGATTTGGCAGAGCTATTGCCTCCAAGTGAACAGGTTTCTGCTTCAGCGTCATGGAGCTTGTGCAAGGTCGCGACACCCTGAAACGACACCAATGTTATCGCGGATTCCGTGACGCCTGATACTAACCGTCCGGGTAAGCCTCTGTAGACCATTGAAACGCTTACACGCACGACGAGCTCTATGGCAAAGAAGATCTGGATGCGCAGACGAATCATACGTCTATCCACGCGCGAGAGAGTATTTTTGCTGGTACTGCGGATTTCTTTTTCGAAGACATCCTCGGGTGTTCTTACCGCCAAGTTATAGCAACCCGTCTGCACCACATGCATGTCCAATTGTTGCCCTGGCGGCCAAGTAGCACTGATCGTGGAGGCTTATAGGTTCCCATCTCAAATCCGTCAGGTACTTTTCCTCTCTTTCCCTCCCCGAGTTTCAAGGTGTTGGTGTCACTCCACCATGCATATATCATATCGGAATTGCGAATCCGCCCATCCTGTGGAGACTTTGACAGACCGTTTGAACACCCTCCTCAACTCTTCCGGTCCGGGATACACACTTAGTCTCTGTCCCGATCAGCAGTACCCCATTGATGCCCCACTTCGCTTCGCCGCGCCGAATCAAGAGATCAGTACCGCTGGCTATCCGACAGGCTCGACTAGGGCAACGCTCGTCGTCAATGGCCCCGTGGTAGACGGCGCAGGGCACACCACCGCCGTCGACGGAACGTGTGGAAAGTGCGACAGCGTCAAGCTTCGAAACGTGCAGGTGACGACTTCCGATCTGTACATCAACTTCGCACAGAGTTTGAAGCGTCCAAGTACAGATCAACGGCATGCGGCTTGGTGGGCCGCCAATATCTGGGGGGGCGAACGTCGAGATGGGCGGCTCGAATGCTGGCCAGCTCGTCGAGTACGTTCGCTCGTTCGACCCACGGGGTTGGTCTTGTCTCCACGTCGCACAAGGGAACCTCGACTGCGCGGGCGTCACGATCCAAAACAACGATATCGGCCCGGCAGGATCCGACAAGTTCCAGCAATGGGCGGACGGGATCAGTGTTGCGTGCCGCAGCAGTGTGATAAAGAATAACATGATCAATAACCCTACGGATGGGGGTATTGTCCTTTTTGGATCGCCGGGCACCCGTGTAGAGAACAATATCATATGGGTAGAGACAGTAGGTTTTGACACCTTGTTCGTATCGAAGATCTTGATCGGTCATCCTGCAGCAAACTCTCTTGGGGGGTATCAACATGGTTGACGTTCGCCCATTCGGAGGAGACTATGGAGGGGTCGTGGTGACGAACAATACGATTGCTGGCGGGTTCGCCTCCGGGGCCGCTCAGGGATCACAGCCAAAGGGAACCAACAAGTACGACGCCATTATTAAGTGCGTCTATTTCCCCGTTATCACCGATAATGACAATCTCCGACAAATTGACGTCTGATTTAGAATCGGTATTGCTATCGGCCCCCGCACTTGGTTCGGCGACAGGTACACTAATAACGTCAGCACCGGTGGGACCGTGCTCGACAACCATCTCACAGGAGCGTTTGGTTATGGCATCGCCATGAGCTCGGCCACGAATTTCACCGTCCAGAACAATGTTCTGATGGGCAACACGTCGTTCATTGGCGTGCGCGGCCCGAATTGCACCGCCGACGACATTCCAACTCCCACGGCGTTCGTCATCGACTCGGGCAACGTGCAAGAGTCCACGACGCAGCCAAACTTTACGTCCGTTGCGGGGGACGGGAGTCCCAACTTGGTAACGTGCGTCGTGCCTCCTGCGGGTGGCGATCAGTGGCCATTTAGGGAGAGCCCTGACTTGATTACCTCCCCTGTCGGACCTCTCGTGCATGACTGGCCCGACGGCGGTTTCGCCCTCGTCGCCATCGTGCTAGCAGTGTCCTTCCTAGTTGTCATAACCTGGTCTGTGCGAAAATGGACGTTGGAATGGTTACCCATGGCTAGGTTGTCCCCGGGACATTCCACAGGTTACGTTCTGCTATCTGGAACCAGCTGATGAGTCTATCTGATCTGTGTTCGTTTGCACTTTTTTTTTATGCCATGGCCTACTTTGTCATTCAAGTAGATTTGATTGTATTCACGATTAGCGACGTGTTAGGGCCTGTATTAGACAATTGTATACGGCTGTTTCTCCTGTCCTAAAATTGAAGTCAGATGCGCACACACCGCATCCCAGCTCGTCTGCTATGCCGCACCTGCTCCTCCGATTTCACTAGCGCGCTTTCTACGATCCGCCACCATTTGTACACTATGGCAACTATCGCTCCTGAACCTAGTCATGTCCCCGCAATACCCTCATCAATATCGAGACCGGGCCCGTCATCCCAAAAACTTTCGGGGTACGACTTCTACAGGACGGTGCTCGGTAGTCCAAGATACGTCGTCGCGCCCATGGTTGACCAGAGCGAGTTGGTGCGTCTCACGTCGCATCTTGATTTATGATATTCATCGCCGAGGACGTCACCGGTGTCTGATGGTGAAGTAGCCATGGCGGATCTTGGCACGGCGATATGGTGCACAGGTGCGTTAATTTTTTTTGCCTGTCGTCCGGTCTCTCTTTGGGCACACGCAAACCTTTGGTTGCAGCTCGTGTACACTCCGATGATCAACGCCAAGGTGAAATCGGCGGTCCCTTTTTGCATGGGCATGTCCGCTCACACTCACGCCACGATCTGGCGTGCGCGGCGCGTCATTGTCGGATGTCGTTCTAGATGTTCTGCTTTCACAAAGGAAAAAAGGGTCACCGCGATAAATTTTTTGATCTCTCTCACGGTGAAGAAGGCGGGCCTGCCGACCGTCCGCTGATCATTCAGTTCTGTGCCAACGACCCCGAACAGCTCCTCGAGTCTGCGCTCGCACTCCAAGACCACTGTGATGCGATCGACCTGAATTTGGGGTGTCCACAGGAGATCGCACGATCGGGGCGTTATGGTGCGTTTTTGATGGAAGACTGGGATCTGATTTACAGGCTGAGTGAGTGGAATCCTTTCCTCGTTCCTACCCAACACCTTTCTTTTTCTGACGTCTCGTGCGCTCTGCCAACGTATGTACATGTATGCATCTATGCAGTCAACACTCTTCATCGGGAGCTCAGAGTGCCCGTCACGGCCAAGTTCCGCGTGTTTCCGACGATCGAAAAGACGGTCGAATACGCACGCATGCTGGAACGCGCGGGCGCACAAATGCTGACCTGCCACGGCCGTCTTCGGGAGCAACGTGGTCAAAACGCCGGACTGGCAGACTGGGAAAAGATACGCGCGGTCAAGATGGCGGTTTCCGTGCCTGTGTTTGCGAACGGTAACATCCTCTATCATTCTGATATCGAGCGTTGTTTGGCGGAGACGGGCGCGGACGCGGTGATGTCTGCGGAAGGGCAGTTGTACAATCCAGCATTGTTCGCGTCGGCAGATGGAGGTGTTAGTACTGATGCCAGTGTGGACGCAAAGGAGGGGTGCGTTCTGGCCAGGAGACACTGGTTTGATACGGGGTTGCACCTCCCGCATGCAAACCTGGCGCTCGAGTACCTGCAAATCGTGCAAGAGCTCAAGACGCCGACGTCGCTGAGCGCAGTCAAGGGTCACCTATTCAAGTTGCTCCGACCTGCTCTCAGTCGGGAGACTGACCTGCGAGACGAGTTGAGCCACATCCGAGGTCCACGATCAGTGGAACGATATGTGGAAGTGATACGGGAAATGAAGGAGCGGATGGACGTGAGTACCGTGCGTATGTTTGAACTGGACTAATTTTTTTTCGCTCGGGTCATGATCGTGATCTTAGCGAGATGCAAAGAGTGCAGAGAGTCTGTCCGCGGAGGAGTTGGTCGCGTGCGAGCCCACGACTGGGCTCAAGATCCTTCCGCACTGGCTTGCTCAGCCCTACTTCCGCGTGCGATCCACGTCCACGGTGAACACGACAAGGACGGAACCGAAGCGCTCGCACGGTGCGGAGACTGATCAGGGGTTGGGGAGTGAGGAAGGAGATCGTGGTAACGAGAGGCGGGACGACAAGCGGATCAAGCTGACGCCTTTGTAGACCTTTCCAGTGACTTTAGAAGTGAACGGCGTTGAGTAACCCTTCAAGCCGTGGATACGATCTATAATTGGACATTCGGCTAGACTCGAGTAACTCCATCTGGGGCGTACGGGGACTGTGGCCTGCAGCAAAATTGGAACCGATCTGACGCAGCAGCCTGTAAGCACAGAGGAATTAGTTCACCAGCCTGGATGATTGCGCCGTTGGACGTGATGATAAGACAACACATGTGTGCGCAGTGCTGCCTTGAACGACCTGTGGATAGTCGGAGTGGACGTGGTGACTAAGCAACGCCCGGTGGCGGGGCGAACAAGTCCCACCTGCCAGCAACCGACCACTACTTGCTTACACTCCTCCAAGTTCGGTTTGACACTCCACTCATTCCCTACATTAAAATGACGACTGAGAAAGGGTAACTCGCATCCACAGCTCCAGTAGCTCTTGCCGTTCCCGTGTGCATAGCTAACACAGCTCGTCGCCCAGGTATCTCGGTGTGACTGCCCCCATCTCCACTGCTGAATCCACAGAACGAGAGAAGGAGGTCACCGCGACACTCATGGAGGAACTACGGAATCAAAACACCTTTGAAAACGTAGAGGAAGCTCGAACGAGGTACGATCAAGATTTCTCCAGGCTCAATTACCCCCGTGGAGGAACCGACTGCGACCGGAACAAAGAACGCTGAGATTCGTCTTGAATTTTTTTTTCTCGCAGGGAGGCAGTCCTTGGGCGCGTCGCTGCGCTCGTCAAAAAGTTTGTGTACCAGATTTCTCTGAAGCGTGGTCTATCCGAGTCGGCTGCGAGTGCGGCCGGAGGCAAGATTTTCACGTTTGGCTCATATCGCTTGGGTGTGCACGGACCTGGTTCCGATATCGATACCCTGTGTGTAGTCCCGAAACATGTATCTCGCGAAGATTTCTTCGAGGTGTTCGAGGGCATGCTGCGGGAAATGGAGGGCGTGGGCGAGGTCTCAGTGAGCGCATTCGTTCGTCGGATTGTGCATCCCGTCCCTGACAGAGTGTTCCCATTTCAGGGTGTTCCTGAAGCATATGTCCCCATCATAAAAACAAAGATTTCTGGTATTCCTCTGGATTTCTTGATGGCGCGATTAGCGTTATCGTCCATACCAGATGACCTATCGTTAAAGGACGACAACCTGTTGCGGAACTTGGACGAGCGATGCGTGCGGAGTCTGAATGGTGGCGTATCCTGTCAACTTGGCATCTTGAACCCGGATTGAGCGGAGTCTAGGTTCGAGAGTGAACGACGAGATCTTGCGTTTGGTACCCAACGTCCAGGTTTACCGCGATTCGTTGCGATGCATAAAACTTTGGGCCCAGAGTGCGTCGATTCTCCTCTTTGTTTACGTCATTCATAGTGGATCTCAGGGAGAGCTATCTATTCAAACGTGAACGGGTTCTTTGGCGGCGTTGCCTGGGCCATACTCGTTGCCCGCGTATGCCAATTATATCCCAACGCGACTGCCGGTGCGATTGTCAGCAGATTCTTTATCATCATGTATCAGTGGTACGTCACATCGCGTTTCGTCCGTCGAAATGGTCCGACAGGGGGACAGGTCCTGGCCGCAGCCCGTCCTTTTGAAGCAAATTGAAGAAGGGCCTTTACAGGTCCGAGTATGGAATCCGAAAGTATGCGTTTAATCAACTCTTCTCGACACGAAATTGTATTTATACCGTGCAGTTGTATCCCGCAGATCGGTCACATAGAATGCCCATCATTACGCCTGCTTATCCTGCAATGTGTGCTACTCATAACGTTACAGCCTCGACGCAAATGATTGTCACAGAAGAGTTTAAGAAAGGTGACCGCCAGCCCCATCTACACCAGTGAACTGCTGAGTGAGCCTCGTAAGGTGCCGACATTGTAGATCGAGTCATCGTCGGGACTGCAACTTGGTCCGAACTTTTTACAAAGCACGACTTTTTCCACAAGTATCGATATTATCTACAAGTTACAGCCTCCACAGGTGACGCCGAACTCCAAATTAAATGGTATGTTGTATCAAGTCGTGATGTAGACGGTCTGCACTTTCTCCTTCAGGGCAGGAACTGTTGAATCGCGAATACGACAACTTGTCATGAAGCTTGAATACGTCGACTCTCTCATCATGTCCCATCCGTTCATCAAAGGTTTTGAGCAAGTGTCCCACTGTATATCGCGAGAGGAAGTGTGTCAAGTGGCGCAAGGGCAAATATCAGATGCCGCAGCAAAACGAGCTAAGGCCGATATTGAAGGGATAGAGGATGCCAGCACCGTATATTCGACGACGTTCTACATTGGTCTCCTCGTCGAGCCAAGACCAAGTACGCTTGCGATTCCACCAAGCGTATCGGAACACCCTCTGATGTCCTCTTGAAGTTGGCTCCGTCGGTACAAGAAAATTGGACATCTCATACCCTACCACCGAGTTCACAAAGCTAGTCAAGATGTGGGAAAAGTACGACGAGTCTCAGATGGGCATCTTTGTTCGCAACGTCAGAAGGTATTTCGAGGAAAGGGGTTGCATGGGACGCACGTTCTTCACACGCACGTTTTTCATCTAGTTCTGCATTGCCGGATTATGTCTTCGATGAAGGTGAACGTCAGCCTAGGCAGCCACTGAAGCGGTCCAAGACAGGCAAAGTGCGTGTTCGAAGCCTGGTCGTTTTCTCTTGTTGTCTCTGAATCCCATCGATCACCACTAACTGTGCGATGTGAAGGGACTGGGCAAGTCGAACCATACATCCCCCGACATGCCCAATAAGAAGCGACGGTCTGTGTCCTGTTCTCCGTGCTGAGCAAAATTGACCCCGCAGCATTGCGTGTCCAGCAGGTCCGAGATACCAGTTACCGCCGCACCAAAAGACGAGGACGAGGGCGGAATTCCAGGGCTGTCACTGAACTCAACACCGGTCCCACAAAGCCTTAAAGAGCGAGAACTTGAGTCTACCCCACCGACTGAACGAATAGTCAAGACGCCTCAGCTGGCTCTACGTGATAACCCAGCGCTACCTACGGGTGCTGTTGCGGCCCAATAGAATGTGTGAGGACATCCGTGGTGGTGGCCCTGGTCATGGGTCGTACATGATCCCACGTATCTCCGAGAAAGGCACATCCTTCCGAGGTTCCTATCATTGGTCCCTTACTTTGACGCGGAATTATCGGGGCATGAAGGAATCATCTGCCTCGTACAATGCCCTCACATCAATATTGCTCTGTTTCTTTTTTTTGTTCCTTGGATTTATTTATTTTTCTCTCTCAACAGGATTTTCCTCTCGCGAAAACGAGGCGTAATTGCATGGAATTGTGGGGCATACTGCGACCGAGACGCGATCATAACCATTGGGGATCGGCATTTAGCAGGGGTGACAGTTCTGTCCACTTTCGTTCCTCCATTTGTTGTCCTTGCGCCTTTGTCTGCTCTCGTTCCACCCAGACTGTTTCGCTTCTTGTTCTGCTTGGTTCAGCTATGATCGTTTTTTTGTTTTCCAACTCGACAACAAAATAGCAAACAGAAATAACAGCATATCACATCGTTTGTACTCGCACGCGCGTCGTTCCCCTCGTGCTGGTTTTTTTTTTTTTTTTTCTTTTCTCTTCATAGCTCCCAAAGGCACAGAAAGCAAGTGTATCGTAATTTACATATCAACTATAACAATCCATGTTCTGTGAACGTCATGACGTATGTATGTTGCATGTACATCATCAGATTGAAGTGCCCGCCGCCGTCAGTCTTCTATGGATATGGAGGGGGGCACCTCGTCGTGGTCACCGATGGTATGCTGGACCGTGTTCGTGGTGCTGTGAGCGTTCGCTGCGCGCTCAGCCGTTATGACCACCGCGCCCGCCCGCGTCGCGAAGACGACGTCCCCGCGTCTAGTGCCAGTAACGATCGACTTAAAGTCGAGACGTGCGCCGATCTTGAAGTCGTCTGATTTCCAGAGACGGTAGTAAACGTGGCAGCGGGACGACGTGCCCGTCACAGGGGGGCGGGCGTGGGCATGGGGGTCCAAGTTGGGGTTGGCGTCGGCGTCGGCGCGGGACGTAGGCGCACGGAGACGGAGCCAGAGACGGAGTCGGTGTGCGCTGCCGGGAGGCGTCGACGGGACGGGAATCGCACTACGTCGCGTGTCGTTCGAGTGCGTGCCATGTCCGAGAGCGGAAACGGGGCGGGGGGTTCCGTCAATACGTCGTGTGCACGGGAACGAAGCAAAGGAGAGGGACTTGCTAGAGGAGAAACGAGAGCGCGCGGGGCGCGCACGTGAGTCGGAGACGGTAGTCCTCGAAGAGCGTCTTGCCCACGCCGCCCGCTTCGTAGGCGAGCGAGAGCGCGTACACGGCGGGTTCCACCAGCGTCCATCTGTGGGGGTCGTCCGGGAAAGAGAGAAACGGGCGTCAGTCGACTTGTCGACAGGGGGCAAGAAAAGAGAACGAGCCTGAGGACAAAGCTGACGGACGCACGACCGACGGTGGCTTGGTAGATCGACATGTCTTGGACGACGTTTCGGAGAGCGGCGAACGAGGCGTCGGGGATGGCGCCAAAGTCGGGGTCTCTGCCGAACCAGAGGTCTTTTTCGCTAAACAGGCGGTGGTCGACGCCGGCGACGCGTAGCCAGACCCGGAGGTGGTACAGGCAACCGACCGGGAGGCTAGATCTTGGTGAGAACGCGCTGTTTGAGAGAGGGGGAGAGGGTCATCGTCAGTCGGAGACGCAGCAAGGAGGAAAAAGTGGCGAGCGCCGTCGTTTACAAGACGACAAAGTCCAGTCTGCGGGGGTCTATGGAGAGCGTCATCGTGACGGGTTGAGCGATAATACGTTCCACGGGGCCGATTTTGATGGAGAGGGTGAAGGTGTAGTGGTTTGGTCTGTCGGGCTCTGGGTCTGACTCTACCCTGAGAGCGCGGGTGTGAGCGACCCGCTCGCGGATGGTCATGACGAAGCTCACAAGATGATGACATGCAGGTGGATGTCGCCTGCGAGGAGATCGTAGGTGTACGTGTACGCTTCGTAGGCCTCCATCGGAGGCCAGGGCTGAGAGAAGCTGGGAGAGCGTGCTATGAACAGGATGTCGTTGGGCTTGATATGAAAAGACGCCAACTGCAAGTGGGCGGTGATGGCAGCGCCAGTGGCAGTTCCCCATCCACAGACCCATCGCTGCGCATGGAG
Source organism: Boletellus emodensis (assembly GCA_038089935.1). Classification (NCBI taxonomy): domain Eukaryota; kingdom Fungi; phylum Basidiomycota; class Agaricomycetes; order Boletales; family Boletaceae; genus Boletellus; species Boletellus emodensis. The sequence continues at coordinate 21,922 of JBBPLU010000071.1, read as the reverse complement.
CCAGAGCACAGCGAACTGTAACCCATCAATCAAGTTAGATATCTCTCCTGGTCAGAGCAGGGATGGTACTTGCCGTGTCCGCTCACTTGGCCCATGCCTGGGCGCCCAGTCCGGCTGGAAAGTCGAAACGTCCACCGTTGAACGTTGAGTGGTGAAAGAGGGAGTAAGTGAACTGTTGCGAACCCGGTTTGAGGTGTTTTTGGTCCATCATGACCGCAAGACGCGGAGCAAACAAGGTTTCCAAGGACGGCAATTCGTCTTGATGGTCGTCCGCCGGTGTCCATGGCGGGCACAGCAACTCCAACAGCTCTGGAAACCCAGCAGCCTCCGCCATCTACACCGAGAACGCGGAGTGCGCAGCGACGACAAGCGATGGCCCGGCTGGGAGGTCGTCGTAGGCATCGAGGTCCACGCTCAGATCAAGTCGCGCCGCAAGCTGTTTTCAGGTCGGTGGTGTTCTACCCGCGCAGCTGCCTCGGAAACCGTTGTCCCCTTCGCCCACTGCAGACGCACTGACGTGCAAGCCTGGCGAGAAACCCAACTCGTTTGTCGCCTTGCATGATGCCGCGTTCCCCGGGACGCTCCCTGTGCGTGTGCTTCTTCCCGTCAAGCTTGTCCCTCTCACGCATGCGGACGTGCAGACGCTGAATCCCAAATGCGTCGAACTCGCCGTCCGAACGGCGATTGCGCTCGACGCGAACGTCCAAGCGCGCTCCGCGTTTGACAGGAAACACTATTTCTACGCCGACCTGCCTGCCGGGTACCAAATCACGCAGCGTTATGGTGAGTGTCCATGTTCGTGTGTGGGGGCCGCCTGTACATGTGCGTCGGTCAGCACCGCTAGCGAGAGGTGGTCACTTGGATCTCCCGCGAGATGGCGTCCGCGTCGGCATCACCCAGATACAGCTGGAACAGGTCCGCGACACCTTCTCGACGCGTCCAGATACCGGCGCTCACCACGCCTCCATCTTCTAGGATACGGCGAAATCGACGTTTGACGCGCGTCGCCGCGTCACGCAGGTTGACCTCAACCGGGCAGGCTCGGGGCTGATGGAAATTGTTTCTGAACCGGATATGAGGTCCGTTGTGGCACGTGGGTGTTGAGGACAGGGTGCTTCTTTTCGTGCGTCTAGGTCACCGGAAGAGGCGAGCGATTATGTGCGCACGCTGCAAGCCATGCTCAGGGCCGTAGGGGCTAGCGATGGTAGCATGGAGCTTGTGAGCATCTTTTACGCATACCCTCCCCCGTCTGGCTAATAGGTCTCTTAGGGCTCGCTCAGATGTGACGTGAACGTGTCCGTGAACAGGCATGGACACCCCCCAGGGACGCGATGTGAAGTCAAGAACCTGAACAGCGTCAAGTTCATGATGGTAGCCATCAGTATGCCCCCTTTTGTTTACATTCCGGACGCAGGTCGCTACAACGTTGCGTAGCATCCGAAGTCTTTCGTCATATCGACCTCCTCGAGCGTGGTCAACCCGTTCCACAAGAGACGCGGGGGTTCGACGAGGCCAAGGCGGAGACGTTCAGATTGAGGAGTAAGGAAGACTCCCCAGACTATAGATACATGCCTGACCCTAATCTGCCACCGCTCCTCCTGTCTTCCGTTCGTTTCTCCTTTTTTTTTCACATTCGTGCTGCACTCAACCCGCATGTTTTTTAGGAGTACATTGATCGTGTTTGGAAGGGTATGCCGGAACTCCCCCGCGAGATGCGTGCGCGATTGATGGGAGTGGGATTGACTGAGCAGGAGGTAGAGGTGCTCATGACTGTGGATGCTGGTCGCGAGGTACGGTTTGACGGCGAACCTGCTCAAGGGGCTGTCCAGTACTTTGATCGTCTTGCCAAAGGGCGATCAGCAAAGGCGGCAGTGAACTGGTACGTTGTAGACGTTTTTTGGGGGGGGTTGTTCTGAAGGATGGTGGGGGGCTGTCCAGGATGATACATGAGCTGCTCGGTCAGCTCGCGGCGCGAAAAGAGACGTTTAGCAAGAACCCGGTCAGCGTAGGGCAGATGGGGGAGTTGGTGGACATGGTACGCGATGGGAAGGTGACGGGTGCGTGTGCATGTTGTGGGTGCCGTTGGCCTCATGCGACGGATGTGGTTCGATTTCTAGGGACGTCGGGCAAGACGTTGTTGCGTCACATGGTCCGTTCACGCTCGACTGCATCCCCTTTGGTGCTGGCGGAAGAGTTGGGTCTGTTGGCAGTGTCTGACGGGGACGGGGCGCTGTTGAAAAAGTGGTGTCTGGAGGCGATCGAGGCACTTCCCGAGGAGGTGGACAAGGTGAGAGGCGGGAATGTCAAGGTCATGAATCGGATCATGGGCAAAGTGATGCAACTGAGCGGGGGCAGGGTCAGGGCAGGGGATGCTCGACAGATGGTCGAAGATCTGCTTCAAAAGTCGTGAAAGAGATATCGTACAGCTAGCACTACTACCACTAGGCTTGGGGGACCAGCTTTGCTACTTGGACCTTGGTGCCCAGTGCCCTCCATCGTGTGCCGGCACCGGCCTTTTGACTTGCTTCGGGCGGCATTTCCGTGAGGACTTTGGCGATAAAGTTGACGTCGGTGAGTGGGGTCAGATCGTTGCGTTTAGGGAGTTGCTGCGTGGTGGTCCCCCAGACGTGAGATGGGCACCGTGACGGGAGCAAGAGGGTGCACGTACGCGTTTGACCCGGTCGTACGGGGCCTCCCACCCGCTGAGCTGTCGTACGACGATGGGCACGGCAGACGATGCGAACGCGTGAAATATCCGGGTGTCGTGTATCCGAAAGAGGACGTTGTCGACGCGCAACGCGAATCGGGCGAGGATGAAGATGCAGGTCGGCATGACACGCTGCGTGGGTGTGAGCGGATGCCAACCCAGGAAGGGAGAGACGGACGATGCGGACGAGGAGCTGGGACGACCCGTTGTCGTGCAATTCGTCTTCGAAGACGGGCACCTCGGCGTAGAAGAGGATCGGGTCCGGTTTGGTGAGTTCGGAGAGCGGGATGGTGTGCGTGGGGTCGTCTGGGTCGGCGTCGGACCAGATCGCTGCGTCGGAGGGGCCCGCGTCGGGGTGGTGGCCGGGGTAGGTGGTCGTGTACGTCCAGTCGTACGGTTTCGCGGCGACGGTGGTGGGGAGGGGGAGCGCTGTACCGGGCTCTGTGCTGGTGAACGCGCGCTCAGCGAACGACGAGGCGCGGGCGAGGTGTCTCACCGGCTCTTGAGCCAGGCGTCGGCATAGCCGACCTTGACGCCGCCGTCGCCCTCCTCGAGCTCGCCGGCCTTGACGCGGGCGAGGGCGCGCCTGGCGTCGAAAGCGAGGGCCCAGCGGGAGGGGCGGTGGACGAGCGCGAGGACGTTGTTCCCGAACGTCATCTCGGGCAGGGGGATGCCGAGCGCGGCCTGGAGCGCGTCGCACTCGGCCGCGTTCGAGATCGGGTGCGTCGCAGCGGCAACGTGCCAGCCGAGAATGTCGATCGAGCGCGCGCGTGCCGAGTCGGCGAGGGTGTGCGCCGGCACGACGGCGGGGACGGCGGCAGACATGGGCGAGCGTGGTGCGTCCGTTCGTGCGCCGTTGCCGACGCTGCGGAGTTTGAATTCATTTCGTGCCAAATGACGCTGCAGGGCTCGCGGCCGTCGACGCCGGACGCGCCCCCGCCGGATCTGTGGTCGTCCATCCTCGACTCGGTCTCGTCGACGCGCGCGATCCCGTCCAAGCAGGTCCTCCTCCTCGGCGCACCCTCCTCGGGCAAGTCCCTCCTCGCCTCCGCACTCCTCCAAAAGCCCATCCCGCCAGACGACACCGACGACGCCTCCCGCTCTGACTTTGCCCTCGGCTATGACTGGGCCGACGTCCGCGACGAGGCGGACGAAGGTGCGTCCCCCGCGCATCGCGGACGAGAGAGAATGACGGACTGCCAGACACCCTCGCGCGCCTGTCCGTGTACACGGTGCCCTCGGACGCACGCGCCCACACCGCCCTGCTGCCCCATTTCTTGCCTCCGCGGACGGCGCTCCCACACACGCTCGTCGTGGTCGCGCTCGACTGGACCCGTCCGTGGACGTTCATGGACGATCTGCACACGTGGCTCAGGTGGGTCGACCACTGGGCCACCGGGGACGGCACACGCGAGGTGGAGATCGTCAGAGAGGAAAACCGCGAACGACGTGCGTCCCTCTTCTTTGCCGCGCTGTTGAACACGGTCGGGAACGTGAGCTAGTGCAGGCACACCTGCAACACTATACCGAGCCATCCGCCGACGCGTTGCCCACATCGTCGAACCTGACCTCGAACACGGTGTTGCCACTGGGACCTGGCACCCTCACGCATAACGCGGCTGGCGTCCCCATCGTCGTCGTCTGCACGAGGGCCGATCTGATCGACGAAGGCAGCGACCTCGTCGGAGCGGGCGCATCAGGCATGGGTGCCATGGTCAAAGGCAAGGGCGGCGAGTGGGAAGAGCGCACGGATGGCATCATGCAAGTCCTCCGAACGATATGTCTCACATGTGAGCCGTCCGTTGCCTGTTCGCGTCGTGGCACCCATCTCGGATTAGACGGCGCAGCACTGTTTTACACGACTCCTCAGCCAAGCACGCTCAGCGTGCTTCGGCAGTATGCCCTCCATCTCCTGTTCACGCCCCCGGCGCCGTCCATAGGCGTGGCCACGGCGACAGAGCCACCCGCACCCACACGAAACCCGTTCGTGTTCCATCACAGACCGAACACGCTCGACCGCGACCGCATCGTCGTGCCTGCTGGCTGGGACAGCTGGGGAAAGATTGGCGTCCTACGGGAAGGATTCGAGGCGCGGGTCTGGGGCGAAGCATGGGACGCAGATCTCGCAGATGGGTCGGACGGAGAGGACGCGAATGGGGCAAGGCGGATGTACCGAGCACTGGTGCCTGATCAAGGCGCAAAGGTGGGCATCACGTCAGACACAGGCATGTATGTCTCATCATATCTGTTCACAGCCCCCACCACTGCCGCCGTTCAATGCCCCGATGGCGGAGCAAGCGTTCCTCGCCAAACACTATGACGAAAACTCGAAGAAACCAGACCGGGACCCGCGCGGCGCGTTCCGGAACCCAACCGAAAGCGCGATGGCCGGTATCGTCGGACCGCTCGGGAGCAGCAGCTTCAGCATGCCACACGTCGAGAAGGCGCTCGCGGAGATGGAGACGGGCTTGGGCGGTGGGAGCGGGTTGAGTGCGAGCGTGAACGGAGACGCGGCGCGACGTCTGTCGAGGGGGGGCACGCGGCCGACGCCTGGGCTATCTGCGGTGGGCGGTGCAGCGCCGAGCACTGGTCGGGCGCCAGCGTCATCGAGCCTGAGCTCGTCGCAGAGCTCGACGGGCGGGCAGACGCAACACGAGGTGCTGCAAAACTTTTTCCAGAGCCTGCTGAGCTCCAAGGACCGAGCGGGGGCGAGCGCGGCTGCCTCGCGTGCGGCGGCTGCTGGGCCCAAGGCGAACGGGAGTCCGGGGGGACAAGAGGACGGATGAGTACATGATATGTAGTACAAACATGGCACAACAACGCCGTTGACGACCGGGAAGTTCCCACGGTCGCTCTCCCGACATCTGCCTCGTTGCAACTCACCCCGTCCCCGTCCTCGAGCGTACATAAAACATGGGCAAATGGCACGTTGCGCTCCCTCTCCCCGTCCTGCCTGCTCACCCCGCCACGCCCTCCAGGACGTCAGAACACTGTGATCATGTCCTTGGCGCGAAAATGAGGAGCCTGGTGTACGCCTCCCCCCTCCTTTCCGTACACGACCGTCACCAATTTCCGTCCTAGCTCCGGCGCCATCAAACGTGCCAGACTCGAAAAAGTAGAGCCCGCGATCACCTACGAGGCCTTTGTAGAAGACCTCGACCGCGGCGATTCCTTTACCACATCTCTCATCGAAGTCCTCGTCAAGGTAGGCACCCACGCGCACGCTCTCCACGTTCTCCGCCCATGATGCCACACAGGAGGTCGCAGAACGCCGCTATCGCCACCACGCTGCCGATCGTGGTCTCATTGGGGACCGCACCGCGCGGTCCCTCCGCAAATTATCCACCACCCCCTCCGTCCATCGCGAGCGTGCTCCCAGTCGCCCCATCGGTGCCCGGCGGGGCGTGGATCTTTCCGACTATCTCTCGCAACCCCCCGATGAGCTCGACATGGACGACGATGACGACGAGCTGGGTCCGTACGGCGCGTTTATGCCCGTCATCGAAGGCAGTCGCCTCAACACAGATTTGTACGATGCATATCGCCCTCAACATGCGTGGTCGAATTCTTCGGCGCCTTACTATCTAGGTCCTCACACCTCTCCCCCAATGCCGTCCGCACCACCACCCGACGCGGCGACCGACAGGGTGCTCCCTCCGCTTGTTGACGCCTCGCCACCACCGAGAACGAGTGCATGGCCTCTTTCATCCTCGGGCGGGTTCCCGCACTCGTCGCTGTCCAGGCAGCCCTCGATTCGGCGTCCTGGTCGCAACCGCATCTCCGACTTTAGCGATTTTACCGCCGCGCGGCGCAACTCCACCCGGCAACTCGTGCAAGACGAGGACCACAACGCTCGGTCAGAACCTCCGTCTGCCACCAGTCCAGAGGGGCCTCAGCGCACCTCGTCTGCCCAAGCACGGCGGTTCTTCCCTTTTGGACGGACGCGTCGGTTCGAAATCATCCCGACACCACGGCCGGCAACGAACACGATGGACGACTGGTATTTCCCGCTTCATTCGGGATGGCAGGGGAACCCGCCTGAACGGCTAGGCGGGGGAGAAGAGTCGGGCGAGGAACGGTTGCAGGCACCACGTCTGAGACGCGGTGGAATGCGTGCACCAGAGTCGTTGCTGTCGCGACATGCGTCCCCACCGATTGGGGTGCCGACGATTGCGTTTCCGTCAGCGGAAGAGCTGCAGCGCGTAACGACGGCAGCGGCAGCTGCTACGCCCGTCATGATTGAAAACAGGAACGAGAGCGGTCCTAGCATCGCGGTCACGGGCGGGGAGGAGTCTGTACAAGCTATTTAATTCTTGTTAGATCTCTGGCTTTTTTTTATATGTATGCTCATGGAGACACTCGCAGTTAGCTTACATAACATCGTACTTGCTACCTTGCCCATGATCAAGAGACGAGCCCGACCACAGCCCCGCTCACGAGAAAAATCCCCAGACGGAGAAGAATGCGTCGTCGAGGCGGACGGGGACGATGGCGAGTCTCCACCGTGCGTGTCGTTCTGCCTATCAAGGCTGCGTATGGTTGTGCTCACGGCCCGTGGTTGGGCGCGCGGAGACAGGCTCTCGGAGTTGCTCGACCTGATGCGGTTGCGCAAGACGAGACAGGGCATCGACGTACACAAGCTGTCGAGCGGGGATGCCAAGAAGAAACGACGACGACGCGCTGCGCCGCCCGACGAGGACGAGGGTGGCGATGGTGACGGTGACGGTGACGGTGACGACGACGGCGACGGCGGTGGGTTGATGGACGGCGGCACGAGCGGAAAGGGCCACGCAGGGACAGGGACAGGGACAGGGTCGGGGTCAGCGGGGGCGGGGTCGGGGTCGGGGTCGGGAGGGAAAGGCGACGAGTGAGTACGCACGCGCCGTCTCCTCCCCCTCCTTCTTTCTGTTTTTGCATTGGATGCACTGTCAAGACGGACGATGGACTGATTGGCATCGCGACTTTTGCGTCCGCCTCGTTTTTTTTGGGGGCGGTACGTGTGTCTGTTTTTAGCGAACAGACGGATGCGGAGGCCAAGGCTAGACGGTCGGTCCGCACGAACAACTTTACGCAGCAGACGAACACGCTCGACGTCGACAAACACATGTACGTTCACGCGTCTCTCCTTTTTGGGCGTGCTCGTGGGGCGGGGGGCCCCCCTTTTTTTTCGCATTGGCTCATCCATGGTTGCACACCCACGGCAGGATGGCGTACATCGAGGAGAACCTCAAGGTCCGGCGCCAGCAACGGGACGCGTCGGAACCGTCGTCGGGCGAGACCAGCGACGCGTTCGCGCTCTCGGAGCGCTGGAAGACGGAGAAGAAGGCGGCCGACGAGGGGAGCGTGACCAACAGTCTGGCGATGTTGACGGCAATACCCGAAGTCGATCTGGGCATGGAGTACGTCTTCTTCTCGCTGCTGGACGCCAAAACTGACGCTTGGACTCGGTGGTGCACGATCCGTGTCGTCTCCTTTTTTCTTCTTATTTTCGCTAGCACACGACTCAGGAACATCGAGGAAACGGAGAAAGCGAAGCGACAAGTTGCGGAAGAACGCAAGGAGCGCAAAAAGGTGAATACGGACGAGGAACACCTTGTTGCAACGCGATGTACGTATGCTTCTCCCCCTCCTTTTTTTTTTCTAGTGTGCATCACATGCGTCTACCCTCCTGTCTTGACACGTCTTCCCCTCGGCACAGTTTACCGTCCGCACATGAAACAAAAGTCGGACGTGGAGATCATGCGCGAGGCCAAGCTGGAAGCGATGGGACTGCCACCTCCACAGGAAGACCGCAGGCCGCGGCACGACAAGCCCCAGATGGCGACGGACGAACTGGTGCGTCGAAAAGAACTCGCCGTTGTGATGCCAAACGATCGTCCCCCCTTCAGGTCATGGAGCGGTTCAAAAAGCGGATGCGGCGGTAGCGTCATGGGGAAACGTCTTTCGGATTCGGCGTGAGGAAGCCGGCGGTCGAGTGCCTTCTCGTTCTCGCTTCTTTGCAATGAGGCAACAGGTGGAGTCGCGCATGGGCGTAGCCGGTCCTCGATCCAAAGGGATGTAATAACACCAGGCCTGGTTTGGTTTACGCATGACGAATGCCATGGCTCTTTTTTTTTCACTTGATATGATTCACAACCAGGCACAAACGGCGGCGACCTGTCCGCCCTGGATCTTTTGTTCCTGAGCACCCTTTGCAGCGACGTAACTTATTTCGCCAGTGAAGCTATTTATCACTCTTCTGACGACCACATGTCACCGTACTCAAGACGATCACGTCCACCCTTGGGCGCTCCCAACGATGGGACAAGAAAGCATACAAGCCGAAAGAAAGCGATATGTCTACATCACACGCTGTAATGAATAAATACGCACGCCCAACCCCCTTCCTAAGAAAGAACATGCATTGCCTAGCCCATACCAAACGGAGCCCCGAGACCAAACGGCGGTACGACGGCCAGCGCGTGAGGGTCCATCGATACAGGTATGGCTTGCGGCCGAACAAGCGGCGACGTGATCCCGACCGCGCCAAACTCGAACTCCTACAACAGGCGTCAACGATCAACGACCCGCCTTTCATTCAGCCAGACAGAAATAAAAATAAAAATAAAAATAAAAGGACACGCACGTCCACATGCATACTCGGCATCCGACTCGTGTTTTGCCTCGCCGACGGCGTCTGTCGCAGCTCCCTGAAATCGTTCTTGGTGTACGTCTTGGAGAGTCCAGATATGGCTGGCGACCTCAACAAGGCTGTCGGCGGCGACAGCGCGACCAGTCCGAGCACGTCCCGCGGGTCACGTCCAGCGGCAGTGAGCGCCCTTGGCTTCCGCGTCGGCGTACACGGCGCCGGTACCGGCGGCCTCAACGCCTCCCCGAGCCCATCCACCGACAGCGCCAGCGCGTGCGCACGTCCGTCCGGGATCACCGTCGTCGGAATCGACGAGTCGGGCAGTGGGGTCAGCTTGCCCTTGATCGCCTTCAACGCGGGGTACATGTCCGGCAGCACCCCGTTCTGGAACACCTCGCACAGCTTGTCCCACTTGTCCCACGAGAGTCCAGGCAGGTCAGACGGCCCCGGGAGCTTGTCACAGAGCCACTCGAGTGCCCGAACGACGCTCTGCACGTCCAACGAGTCGAAGCTGTCTTCGGACCCTGCGATGCACGAGAGGCAGTATCCAAATTCCCACAAGAGCCGGTCTGGAGCGAGCTCGGCCTCGTCGACGCTGGACAGCATCGTTCGGACGGTGTCGAACGTCTTGCCGATATCGGTGCCTACGTCTGCCACGGAGACGCCTCGAATCAGCGTGAACGCGACTGAGAGTTTGAGGGCCGGGTCGGTGAGCGAAGGTGAGGACACGAGAGCTTGTGCGATTTGTAGGAGGTACGCAGAGTGCAGACGGGCGTTCAACACGGAGGCGATGGTGTCCGTGAGTGCATGGCTCACCTCGAGCGTGGAGATCGTACTCGTACACATCCTCGAATGCTCAGATGACGCGTCGATAAGCCTAGCAATGAGCTGAAGGTAGAGGTTGACTTCATACTGCGCGACAGTACGGTGTGGATCTCGCATGCTTCCAAGCCGCCTAGCGACGTCCGCCATATGCTTGAATTCCGCTGCCAACAGCCACTCGCCGACATTCAGGGTTCCATTATCCAGGGAGACGAGTCGACTGAGCATATCAAGTTTACGATCGACATCTAGGGCATGGAAGAATGCACCAAGGTCGTTGAGAATAAGAGGGACAACAGATAAGACCCATTTTGAATTGGATTCTGCTGCTTCCGGAGCAGCCTCAGGCATGAGATGGTTGACGAGGGTGAACACCTGCCGAATACGGTGGGCCGGGTCCTCGTCATCAATCTGAAGGCCATGCTCGAAGAGCGTCCGAAGGAATAGTGCAGGCCCCCGCTTCGGGGAATCTATGCCTCGGGAATCGGAAAGTTTGCGAAGAACATCTATGCAGGTCTGTCGGACACGCCCTCCAGTCGCCATAAGAGAAAATGGGGTCGGCGTTTCTGATAAAGCCAGGTCCGCACACGTAAAGATGTCCACAATCGCCGCAATGATACAGCACATGGACCGACTGGTAGTTACCGAGAGAGGCTCGAGGCAAATGACAAGAGGCAAGAGCTCGGTAGCGAGCAACAGAAGCTGTTCCACAATCCCCGGTTCTCGCAGTTCTATCGCATTGAGGGAGCACAGAGTCTTAAGTTCTTTGCTGACGGAAGACGCGGTGTCGATGACGTGGAAGACCAACCCTTGTACACCCCCTCTCCATGTCGCATCCAGAACGTTCCAATCCCCCGTTTCATCTTCTTCGAGCTCACAGAGTATAAGAGCAACGGCAACTCTCAATCCCCGTATGCGGTCCGAGTCAAATGATGGAGAATCCTTTCGGACGAGTTCCTCGATCGCACCACCTAGTCCATCGTCAGCTATTGTGGCCGCCCGATGTAATGAAATACGCTCCTCTTCGCTGACATAGGTCAAGGAGAACGGCTGCCAAGACCGTAAGCACTTGACGAATTCTGGACTGAGGTAACATCGGGGTTCGTTGACGAGACTCAATATGATATTTTCCGCATGGATACCCGATTGAGCTGGAGGATCGTTGTCTATCGTCATGCATTCTAGCCGGAAGGTCATTTGGCGAAGCAAGAGAAGATGATTGACTATCTGTAGGGGTGTGATCAGACATGCTCCGGGATACTTGACGAGTTTGTACTTCGCGATAGCCTGGGACGTCCTGCCAGAGCCTTAGTACCCCTAACGTCCGTTCTCGACAATGATCGTTGGGAAGACTATCTGACCAAGCATAGACCGCTAGAACAGATGCCACGCCGATATAAGCCCTCACAAATCCAAGGAAATCACAGTAAGATATGGCCGATAATGGTGGGTCTAGAAACGATCCAAATGGGCCATCACCACGGGGTGGGCCATCCCGCACCCTCGCCCAGAGGTCTTCATGTAGTGTCATGCTGTTTAACCAGATACCAAATGATTTCTCTTCGGTTCCAATCTCCTTTAGAAATCGGCAAGCATCCACGAAGTTGCCCTCCGAGTTTGATAACGCATCTCCAAATACTTGCCAGTCCCGTAGTCTAGCTGTCAGTCGCCGAGCGCCTTTCTTGACTTCCCGTCGGGTAGTGGGTAGTGACTCCACAGATCGGAGTATATCTTTAAACCAGTCAACATTGAGTAGTTCTGAAATATCAGGGTTGGTGGAGGCGTCCAGCAAAGTATACATCGTGTCGTCGTCGCTCAGGTTAGAAACGTCAAACACACTTTCAAGGTCGATCGACTGCTAGAGCGAGGATCAGGATGTAGATATAGTTTCGTGTAGGTGATACGGACCATAAGCGCTTGTGCAAATTGAGGACTTTGCGGAGCAGAGCGGCATAGTATTCCGGACACGAGATAGGCCTGAGTATCATCCTACTTGCAGTGATGTCATCAGACGAGAAATTTACCCATCAGAAGAAATTACGGCAGACCATTGGACCAATTGCATCTGCAATCTTCTCAGCAAAACGCAGTAGAGATCCGATCGAGACATCCTCAGCTACTGGACGGCTTAAACAACGGTATGCTGAATCCAGATCGATATCCATGTCTTCTTCGTTTAAGTCAGAGTACAAATGCGGAAATTCAGGGAGGTCCCAATCATCGTTGGGCGGTTTCAAACAGAACATGAGGCGGATAACAAGGTGAAGGGAAGGAGCGTTCGGAATCAAACCAAGGAGCTGTCTCGCCAGACAGGTTGGGTCAGGTGCATTTGCGAGATCGAGCGCAGGTGAAATAGAGACAGGTTCGGGAAGTTGTAACACTCTTGGCGTGTACGAAGCCACAGACACGACCACGTCCGTGACGAGTTCTCCGTATATGCCCATGGACACGCATTCAAAGTCTCCACGTACAATCATCAGTCGCGTTCCAAACTAGATGCAGTCGTCAGATCCAAAAAGAGCAGAGAATACGGATGAACACGTGCGTCGGCACCCATGTCAATCGAAAACTCGGTCTGCCCTCCCGAGTATGCAATCACGGTCGGAATGAGCGCGTTCGGCGCTCGAGCTTTGCTTTTCCCATCTTGCGACCCTGGCACGGGGTGCGCATTGAAGTAGACGTCAACGAAGAACGAATCCGGTTCGGTACGTCTGCAGAGCACGTTAGTATCATTGTGCTGCAGCCAGCTAGGGACTCACGCGACGACGTCTGGGCAGTTCGCGAACGGCTTCGCTCCTGTGGGGAATATCTTGACAGCTTGGACTCTACACGGGGATGAAAACCGTATGGCAGCCAGGTTGGAAGGTCCGAGGGGTTTCAAGTTGCACCATTGCAACAACATGGATGCTGGCTCAGCTCAACGTCGCGCGCGCGTGCCCAGTCGTCGTCGCCGTCGTCAGTGTAACAGAGTGGTGTGCGTCACGTGCCGCTATATTGATTATTTGCACATGTTTTGTTTTCTATTTGAGAGCCCTGGCGTGCCCGAGAGGACCAGCAGCTGATACTTGACCCAGCCCACCATGAGTCCAACCATCAAGCTTCCCCAACTCTCTCTAACTCACAAGAATACAGCCCTCGTGGGCCGCAACAGGCGTGGCAGCATCGTCAAGGTCGAAGAAGTCGGGGGGCGGGTCGAAGAGCTACTTGACAGAGGTGCATACCTCAACATCAATGCGAACTGGGTCAACGCAAAAGGTGTGTGCAGATGCTAGACAGCCCGAGTTTTCCCATGCTCATACCATCCTGCAGGCGCATGGTTAATTCACGTTGTCCTCGTCTTCACAGGAAAGATTATTATCGACACTATACCTGGGATGACGCAACAATTGAGCTGGACCCTCGTCAACCTAATATACCTCGCTGTGAGCATCCAGACCGTTTCGTACATCTAGCAAATTGCTCAGTACCATCAGCTGTCATATCTCATGTTCCACTGGGTTACTGGCATCCCATTCCATAGCGAGCTACATGCTGGCGCCTACGACGACCTCACGCTCTGGGAGCAAATTGACGATGGTGCGCAGTATACTCCAGCGAGGAAGTGGCTGATTACGGCGCCAATATTACTGTGCGTTTCCGCCACAGCCCTGTGTAGCCGCTCTTATGACACATTACCCATGGTCCTAGTTTCCTCGCCTCGACGCATTACACAAATTACAACCCATGGCTGTTTGCTATCAACCTCTCGGCTCTCATCGCCCTTGCTATCATTCCGAAGCTCCCTCAGGTATGTGTCTGGTCACAGTGCAGACTGGTCTACGCGTCCGTTGACATCCGGTCAGCTCCACCGCCAACGTGTGCGATTCCTAGCGACAGAAGGATCGGGAATGGCCACCCCCGTCACACCGCACTTTCCTCCCAGCGAGCCACAAAAGCAGATTGACCCATCAGACATCGCCGAAGCACTCTTGAAATAGCACTTGATTATTTCGGTCCTTACAACTTTAGACACTAGTCAGCGCGTTCCACCTCCCTGGATCAAATCCGCTTCGTTCACTACGTCGCAATGGTAATTCCCCCATCCTAATGGTGTATATACTGGGGTTGTAGTGCAATCGGAACTGCCGCGGATTATCTCCCCCTTCACGCCGACACTGCCACCGGCGCCAAAGCAGGCTTGTAAAGCGTAAGACGCATTCTGTAAGCAATTGGAACGAGATGTATCATGTCCATCATCCGCCATGAAGAAAGCACCCACAGATTCCGGAGGAGCATCAGAATGGTAACTTTTCCGACGGCAGGTATATAAATGGATGCCTGCCAGGGGTGTCAACCGTCCGCGTGAGTGATGTCTCCCCTCTGGCCGCATTTGGAGTGTCCAGCGTACCTTGTCCCTAATGTCCTTTTCAAAGTTTTTGTCGGCTGCCACGTTAACAGCGACACATCCTTCTTTCAGCCACTCCGTCTTGACTTTATATTCGGCGGTCGGGACAGCTGAAATGACGACGTCTGAGAGTGCCAGGCATTCCTGCAGCGACAGCTGGCTCGGATGGGCGACATGGTGTGGAAGGTATTTCCGGGTCGCCTCCGTTCGCGGTCGTTTCGTGTACTCCTGGGCGGACGGTAAGGTTCCCGTGCCTGAACGGAGCCCTTCGAAACGAGGGCGGTCTCACCCACCTGGATAGAGTCGATATCTGCCGAAAACACACGGGCGCCGTCGTTGGCGAGCAATGCTGCGAGGGGCCGACCGACGACCTCGGATCTATGAGGGTGGAAAAGGGGGCATTGCGTAAGTGTTTGAGGGAGATTGGACGCGCCTGCACGTTCTCACCGGTTAATGACGGTGACCGTCTTTCCGTAAGCACGGTCGCCGTAGGCGAGGATCTTGTTGTAAACCCCAATGTGTTCGAGACATTTAACGACGCCGAGGGGCGTGCATGGGAGGATGGACTTGACCATGCCGGGAGGGGGGTTGTCGCCCTTGATCGGGGCGTGCGGTACCGAGGAAGGGGCGGACGACGTGAGGGAGTCGGGTTCTATAAATCGAATGCTGGAGGGACCGCGTGAGCTTGAGGAGGCAAGCAAGCAAGTGACGATCATACTTGTGGTACAGATTGTAGTGAAACTTGAAGTGGAGGCCTTCAACATCCTTCAGGGGCGATACGATCTTGGTTTTTTGGGGTAAGCATGAAAAGAGCGGGACTGCTGCGACCTTACTTGCTGTAAATAATGATCCTGTAGAGGGTAGGGGAGTCCGACGTCAGACCAGCGGCCTACCCAACCCATCCAACCCGAATTCGACGCACCTGCTGTCCTCCATAGATGGGATAATACACCTGTACGCCACACACGGACTGTTAACGACGACGACGACAATGACGCGAACGGCACGCACCATGACACCGTCCACGTCGGCGTCCTCGTTGGCCTCGATGATCGCCTCCTCGACGCCATCCCCATCAGCCCGCTCGGCGTTCTCGGCCGAGCCGACCGTCTTGAGGACGAATCGCACCCCGAGCTCGTTGCACTGCTTCCTGGTAAACTCGGCATAGAACTTGCTCGGTGCAGCGGACGTGGCCAGGATGCCGACCAGCGTCGGCGTGCGCGCCGAGTGCACCAGGAACGATTTGACCTCGTCCCGAAACGTGTCTGCGACGAGGTCGGCTTTGAGGAGGAGACCTTTGCCTGAGGCGTCCGACTGGGCCATGGTCGCGCGGTGCGGTTTCGTTCGGAACAAGGTCAAGAGGGATCCTGCTCGTCGTCGCGTTCGCGGACAGAGTCGGGATGCAGATGATCGTGTCAAATTTTCGCTGGCAGAGATGGTGTGGCATTTGCTCCGGTTTCGCTGGTCGTACTTTGATATCACGGCCGATCGGAGTCACGTGAGAAAACCAATGAAAATCAAGGACACTTGCGTTCAAAGGTACAACTCGGGCGACATACGCAGATTGGTGGATACGTATAAGCAAATAAAAAGAGAAACACATTGCCAGGACGCTCGAGCAAGAAAAAAAAAGGCTGTGGCCATCACATAGACGGGACAAACAGCAATGACAGAAGAACGAAATTGTTCCTAACAGGGGTGGCTTGAAGCGAACAAGCGAACAAGCAGCCTCCGCACATACCACCAACGCAGCCGAGTGAGAGGAGCATCGGCACAAAACGGGACCAATCGTCTTTACACCCGATGCGCGTCGCCGTTGACGAGATCCCCCTGGTATGAGGCATCATCCGGAATCTGTGAACCGTCGGCCTCGAAATCGTCCACATCAATACAACCATCGCCCCCGCCCACTCTCCTCGGTTCTTCATCATCATCTTCGTCCGTTAGCAACGGCGCCTGCTGTGTAATCGAATAAGTCTCGACGTTCGGTCACCTTCTGCACAGACATCATAACCCCGTACCTTCATTGCCTTTGCCTCATTCGAGTAGTGCCGTCCGCGCGCTCTGACGAATGCAGCATGCTTTGCAGCAGCTACACACACCCGATCAGTCCAAGGCAAAGATAAACAGAGACGAGGGGGCCCACCTTCCTCGTCCAAATCCTCTCCCTCGATCTCGTCGCCCGGCTCCGTCTTGAGCGCCCTGATCTCGCCCCGCGCCTCGTTCGGGAGGTTGAACGACGTGCTTCTGCTTGACGTAGCACTCCCCGATCGCCCAGAGGATGTCCTGCCCACGCTCGACAACGACGCGCGGCGCGAGGACGGTCCGGATGCCAGCATGCTCGTGGGAGAGTCCGCCCTCGAGCTGATGCTGCTTGGAGAGCTGGCGCGAGCTCCCAGATGGAGGTTGGGAATGTCTGCACCGCACGCGCAAAGGCCGCGAGGGGGGGAAAGGGTGTCCGTGAGTTACCACATCCGCGCACGACATGGGAGCACAGGGCGCGTGGGCCAGACGTACCGCCCTCGACTTCGTCCGTCTCGGCGTTGTATCGCACGTACGGCGTCTTGGGTTCTGTGATCTTCATGAGACTATCTTTCTGGATCTCCGTCAGCGCGATATTGGCTTCATCCCATTGTAGACTGCTGCATGCACGACGGGGGAGCATCAGAAGAGACACGATGATAGGAAACGAGAGGCACCGACTGTTGCTGTTGTCCGACTGGTTGTGGCGCCGCGTTCTTGAGTATGCCCTTGGGCTTTGGTTGCGACGCCGAGCGGGGTAACGGGGAGAGATGCGGAGGGTCCTGTATGATCTCTACGGTAGACATTGGATCGCGTGTGTCGAGAATGCGGGGACGACGAACGAAGAGGCGATGGCGGAGGGCACGAAGCGGGTCAAGCACCAATCACTCCTCAGAATCAGCGTCTCGCAACATCGGCTCATGGGAATAATATGCCCTTCTTGGACACGACATTTGGGGTATTTAATTTAAATATTTAGCTAGTTGCAAGTCATCATCTTCTACTAGCACGGGCTGAATTGTCGATGACCCCATGTAGGATCACGTTTTTGCGGTGCGCGCCAGGCTGGATGTGAGCAAAGTCTTGTTTTTGTCGTGGGTCAAGCGCTGCCAGCATGTTGCTCGCCAATCTCGCGCGACACAACCTGATCCAGCATGCTGCGTCTGTCGATGCAGCAGCAACTGCCCGATGTGTGGGAGCCGCACCACACGCGGAGACCGCACAAGAGCTATCGTATGACAACCGTCGTGCGAGAACGGATGAAGGCAATGAGGGAAGGTCGAATGCACAACATTCTGGATGATAACACCGGATCTCGGTCAGAGGACCAGGCAAGAACAGAGTCCGGAACGTGCCTTCACTCATTCCACAACTTAAAACGATTTTTTTCTCGCCGTGGACTTGTTTTTGTTGTTTGCATCTACAAATTACAGCTTGTACGTGTGTCACTAGTGAAAGGGCGGGGCCAGTCGCCGCGGTAGCGGGGGTCCGTTGATCGATCGATCATTGGTGGCAGCCCCGACACCGTAGCTCGTTGGTGCGTCGTTATACCGTCGTTTGTGCCCTTTTCTTCAGATTGGACCTGACTATCGCTTCCGACAATGGCTTTTGATAGACTCGGACAGACGCCCGGTGGCAAGAATTTCACTGAAATTAACGGTGCCAGCAGGCTTGCTGCGCGAGGCTGGCCTGGTTGCCGAGCCGCCCTTATCTGTCATTCCTTCTCTTGGAACAATCCGAGTCGGAGAATCAAACCCAGGACTGCGCCCGTTGCAGTCGCTCGCTCCCGCATCTCTTGTTTTCTTGCCCGTTTCAGCGCAGACTCGTGGTCGACAGAAGCCATGAGCCAACAGCCACTGCGTTTTCGTGTCCCTGATATCAAATTTCGTGTCCTCGTCGTTGGTCGTGCAAACGCAGGAAAGACATCCATCCTACAGCGGGTCTGCGAAACGACAGAGAGTCCGAAGATCTACAGAGTAAATGGTAGACGTCGTGAAGAGGTTGGTGCAGACGATCTCGCTCTGAGCATGTCCGCCTCACCGCTGTGCCAGATTCATCTCGATCCCACTATAGAGGTCAGTCAACCGCCCACGATCGCAATGTCAATCGTGTCGATTCAATAACCAGCGCGGAAACCACAATATCGAGGACGAGCTCGTGTTCACTAATCATGATGGCTATATTTTCCATGATTCGTGCGGATTCGAGTCTGGCAACGTAGGCGAGTTGCAACTTGTGCAGGACTTCGTGCGCGAAAAGGCTACTGCCCACCGATTAGAAGATAGATTGCATGCAATCTGGTTCGTTGTGTGGCTCTTCAGGACGTACTTCAATGCTGCAATGCCCTTCACAGGTACTGCATTCCAATGGACAATGATAGGCCGTTGCTCGACATGAGATTCTTCGATCTTATCTGTCCGGATAAGAATGGTATGTAGTGTCACAAGCCACACGGGCTGAGCTTAATATGTTATAATGTAAAGTTCCGGTGATTGCAGTGTTCACCAAGCATGACCAGTTCAGACGTGATGTCAAGATCAAGCTGGGTTCTGGACTCATAGGAGGTCCTAGTGTGAAGGATGTGATAGAAGAGATGGAAAGGATTTTCCAGGAGCAATACCTGAATGTGATCAAGGACACTTCACTCAGATATGTCAGGCTAGAAAGTAAGGTTTATCATCATATCTCACTAGAACAAGTTTACCTTACTACATGTCATAGAAATGCACAAGGTTGGTGAATCATGTGGTGCACTGATCACAGAGACAGCAAATGCTTTATGTCCTGAGGTGGTGACATTGATGCTTCTTGCTGTACAACAAGAAAACCTTGAGATGAGTGTGAAGATAGCAGTGGAGAGGTGAGCAAACTAAACTAAAATTTTGAGCAAAAAATCTAATGGACTACAGAACAAACCTCAATGGAGATAGAGCATCCATGATCAAAGCATTCACAAGATACTTTCCACATTTATGGGTATGTGAACACTGAGGAAAATAATAGCAGGTGGCTAATAGAGTATGTTAGTGGAAGGTGTGTTCATCATGCAATTATCATCAAATGGAACCTGAATTCAAAACAACTATGTATATTGTATATATTTGTAAACTCAGCAAGTAAGTATGATTATATTTGTTACTCATATCTACTTACAATAGAGGTCTTTTGTAATATAGAATGTGAGTGGAACTATATCACATCAATCTCAGTGCTTAGGTATTTCAAAAATTTTATAGCAGGCTGTGAGTTTCTTCATGATCTATAATCAATGTATTGAATTTCATTTATGTATTGTAGATAGTGAGTAATACATCAATAAGAATGACATCACTTCAGGATATTTTTTTAGGAAGTAAGTTATATAAATTTGTGTTTAGAAATCACTGAAGATACATTTATTTCAATTTATATCTTCCTGGTTTTTAGATTGTAAGTAGTATTTGTATATCCACCATATTAGTTTACATTTTAGTGATTAATGACACAGCTTGTGAGTAACCTGATATCATATGTGTGGCCATTGGATTAATCATAACTTTTAGTCTGTGAGTCTTATCAAGTAATTGATGAGATTCTATTGTTCAAGATTGGCATACAATGTATATCTTAGGAAGTAAGGAAATTTAACTGATGAATATAGCACATCACTAATACAATTTAAATCACTTCTATTTATCAGAGAGTAAGTGTAGTTTTATAGTGATTTTAAACTAGTGAATAAAGATTGCTTGCTGGCAATTGTGTCTAGAATGTAAGATTTTGTCAATGGAGTGTGTCAGGAATGACTAATTGTTTGTTTATTTTATTATGAAGCTGGTAAGTAGAATTCTGTAGATTTTGATTTTATCAATATAACTCTATCAAAATCCTACAGACTGTGAGTGATATCCTGGAGCTATTGCAAGTTCATGACTCATGGATTGTCTGCCATGTCTGTCCTTTAGTTTGTGAGTAATGTCTTGGAATTGTTACAAGATTATGACTCATGGATTGTCTATCCTTTAGCTTGTGAGTGATGTTCTGGAATTGTTGCAAGATCATGACTCATGGATTGTCTGCCATGTCTGTCTTTTAGCAAGTGAGTGATGTCCTGGAATTGTTGCAAGATCATGATTCATAGATTGTGTGCCATGTCTGTCCTTTAGCAAGTGAGTGATGTCCTGGAATTGTTGCAAGATCATGACTCATGGATTATCTGCCATGTCTGTCCTTTAGCAAGTGAGTGATGTTCTGGAATCATTGCAAAATCATGACTCATGGATTGTGTGCTATGTCTGTTCTTTAGCAAGTGAGTGATGTCCTGGAATTGTTGCAAGATCATGACTTATAGATTGTCTGTCATATCTATCCTTTAGCAAGTGAGTAATGTCTTGGAATTGTTGCAAGGTCATGACTCATGGATTGTCTGTCATGTCTGTCCTTTAGCGAGTGAGTGATGTCCTGGAATTGTTACAAGGTCATGACTTATAGATTGTGTACTATGTCTGTCCTTTAGCTTGTGAGTGATGTCTTGGAATTGTTGCAAGGTCATGACTCATAGATTGTCTGTCATGTCTGTCCTTTAGCGTGTGAGTGATGTCTTGGAATTGTTGCAAGATCATGACTCATGGATTGTGTGCCATGTCTGTCCTTTAGCTTGTGAGTGATGTCTTGGAATTGTTGCAAGATCATGACTCATAGATTGTGTGCCATGTCTGTCTTTTAGCAAGTGAGTGATGTCCTGGAATTGTTACAAGGTCATGACTCATAGATTGTGTGCCATGTCTGTCCTTTAGCAAGTGAGTGATATCTTGGAATTGTTGCAAGGTCATGACTCATAGATTGTCTGCCATGTTTGTCCTTTAGCTTGTGAGTGATGTCTTGGAATTGTTACAAGATCATGACTCATGGATTATGTGCTATGTCTGTCCTTTAGCTTGTGAGTGATGTCCTGGAATTGTTACAAGATCATGACTCATGGACTGTCTGTCATGTCTGTCCTTCAGCAAGTGAGTGATGTCCTGGAAATGTCATAAGGTCATGACTCATGGATTGTCTGCCATGTCTGTCCTTTAGCAAGTAAGTGATGTCCTAGAATTGTTGCAAGGTCATGACTCATAGATTGTGTACTATGTCTGTCCTTTAGCTTGTGAGTGATGTCTTGGAATTGTTACAAGGTCATGACTCATGGATTATCTGCCATGTCTGTCCTTTAGCGTGTGAGTGATGTCCTAGAATTGTTGCAAGGTCATAACTCATGGATTGTATGCCATGTCTGTTCTTTAGCAAGTGAGTGATGTCCTGGAATTGTTGCAAGGTCATGACTCATGGATTGTCTGTCATGTCTGTCCTTTAGGAAGTGAGTGATGTCCTGGAAATG